>JAODAL010036520.1:0-41565 GCA_025379985.1 Phyllomedusa bahiana
CGGCGCCGGAACCCGGGAAGTCTAAAGCCCTTCTTTTTTCAGTACAGAAGGCCAGGATCCCACTGATGCTTGGCTAAGTTTTTTATGCTGAAAGGGTCCAAAAAGCAGTTTTTCCCAGACGTAGCAACCACCTTTGAAAGTTCTTTGTTATTGCCGAGAGAGGTGTGGTGTGGGACTTGTGGTGCACCGGATATAAAAAACACAAACAAATGTTTATCGGGATTAACGAGGCTTTGGCCTTGGCTATAAAAAAGTTTTTTTTATATTAGCATTTTCAGGTCACACCCCCCGCAGCAATACACCCATCACGGCACACCCCTGCATTTCCCCAAAAGGGGGCCCCTTTTTTTGGGCACCACCTCATGCGTTGCCTGTCCTCTCCCAGTATTCTTTACCTGGTTTCATCACTGGCAGAGCACAGAGGAGTGTCAAAAGTGTCTATGGGGGTGTAGGGAATTTTCATTGGGCTAAAATCCATTTTTTAAAAAAATTTTTTTCACTGATTTCCCTTTGAACGAAAATTTTGCAGTGCACTCTCTTTTCTGAATGCACGCTCTTGTCGGTCGCTTGTTGCATGCATGCAGGCACACTTTCTCGCGATTTTAAAAAGGAAAAAATGAAATTAATTAGTTAGGGGTGGGACAGAAAGCCTAGGGGTCATGATAGCAATTGTTAGGGATTTTTTTTATTGCTGACGGGATCTTTCCATCTTTATTTTGGTGCCCAAAAGTTCATTTCTGTTTTTTTGGGGTACAGCTAAATTTCGAAACACCATTAGCAAATCGCATAAAAAGGATGACTTTTTTTTCTCTGAGCCCTAATCGCTGATGCCCCAGGGAGGAGAAAAGTGGCTGGTGGCAGAAATCCAAGCAGCGCAAGCCTCCATTGTTGTGGTTTAGCCCACAGCTTGAGGGGTAACTCCATGAAGGGAAGTCAATGTGATGATAAAGACATTGCGGGTCCAAATGATTATTGAGCGCAGCTGCCCCCGCGCATCACATGGAGGGGGAGGGAAGATGGGGAGGTCAGTGTGGGCTGGGCCTCAAAAAGAGGAGGGCAGTTGCACCGTCGCTGCATTCTCCACCACCATGGCAGTGGTAGCGCGGGAACACTGGTATAGGTTTTTTTACATTTTAAGAGGTCCTGGCTTGAGCATGGGCCCCCTTTTCAATCAAGCCTCAGATTCGCCAACTGACGTCATATGCCAGATTTGCTTTGAACGCGTAAGTAGAGGCAAGAATCTAAAGAGTTTAAGCACCATGAGCATGAACAGGCACATGCATGTAAAGCATGAATTGCTGTGGATGAATCACTTGGAGAAAAAAGGTCACACAGGTCCTGGGCTGTCAACACCGTGATATCTTCTTCCTCCTGGGCCACTTCCAAGCCCAAGCGGTCCTCTGCTGCCGATGTGCTGGAGCAGCATGAGCAAGCACCATTCCCAGTCCCAAATACTGTCAGCCATTTCCCACCAACAACGCAGTCTACAACTTTCACTTCCACCAGTATGACCTGCACGCCATACTGCAGCCACTCCAGCAGCTAGCCTTCTGTGTAACAGGTACGGGAGCAGAAAAAATGCTTTCACCCCACCATCCCAAAGCCAAAAGCCTGAATGTCGGCATTGCCATGCTGTGAGCCTTGGAAATATTGCCTTTCTGCCTGGTGGACACAGATCGGTTCCGCCACATCATGGCCCTGGCATGCCTCCAACATTATATGCCGAGCAGGCATTTCTATGCCAGAAAAGCTGTCCCTGCCCTTGCCAGCTATGTTGCAGAAAAGATCTCTAGCGTGTTGGCTGCATCTCTGTCCACCAAAGTCCATCTCACTACAGACACATGGACTAGTAAGCACGGTCAAGGGCGTTACATCTCACTGACTGCTCACTGAGTGAGTTTGGTGGATGACAGTGCCTCTGGTGATGGTTCTCGGCCGACACTCTTCCACACTGCACACTGATAACAAATGTATCCATCTTTCCTCTTACAATGTGGATCATTTGACATTTATCAAAATGAATCAAGCATGGATCTCTGACAATTTTGTTGCCCAGGTTGCCAATGTCACTGACTAGTAAACTGTAGCATGTCTTCTTGTGAAATACACATTCCATCAGTCATCTATTAATTTAAGTCATTCATCAGTCATCAGCCTGTCTGCCATAAGTCATCTATTACGCGTTTCAGGGCACTTTACAGCCAAAGCAAATGGGGCCCCCACCCATTGCTAGTTGCTATTTTTTAACATATTTGTGGGCCCCTTTTTGATTAGGGCCCCTGACAGGAGTACTGCCCATACTGCGCTATTGGCCCCCTGGCAGTAGCAACTGCTATGGGGCGCTGCATCCTGAGGTGTCCCAAAAGCCCCTTTGACACATAAGAAGACACCGGTCTTGGAACTGGCACATGGGAACTGACAGGGCTGCCAATAGGGCAGTACTCCTATCCGGGGCCCTAATCAAAAAGGGGCCCACTGATATGTTAAAAAAATAGGAACTAGTAATGGGTGGGGGCCCCATTTGATTTAGCTGCATCGGGCCATGAAACGGTTAATAGATGACTGATGGCAGCTCTGACTACCACTGCACCCCCTATAACTATGGCCCTGCCAGCTAAACCTCCATGTTCCCCGTTGGTATGTTCTTGCTACACATATATCACATGTTCTTGGGCCCTGGTGCAAAAAGTTAATCTGGGCTCCTGCCAGTTACCATGTGCCATTTCCAATACCGGTGTCTTCTTCTGTTTCAAAGGGGCCTCAGAGCAGCTGCTACTGCTGCACCTCCTATAGCTACGCTGTCCTCATCTTTTCAGTTAGCCATTGAAAGGAATTAATTATTTTAGCCTCTGAATTTTTTACTGTCACTCTTAGAGCCAAATTTTCTTCACTAAGTTGTTCCACGTACCAAGTTTACTGTTATGGATAGTAATTCCAGCTTCTGCTCATCTGTATAGGTGTAAAAATTAACCTGAACATCTTCTCCCGTTGACTTTAATGGGGTTCGAAATTCGAGTTCAACTCGAACTTCGAGATTCTTGGTTCGCTTGTTTTTAGCCAAAAAATGCTCAAGCCACCCCCGGCTTACAACGGGATCTCAGGTGGATGGTCCTAGTCTATCTTATCTCTCACTAGGGTCAACTTCAGACCTCTCACTGTGCCAAACGGCCTACCAAAATGCAGAGAGAAAAAAAAAAAGCACCTACCTTACAAACCCATAGTGCATTGATATAACAGCCTGTGGAGGTGAGCGTGGTGCAGCAAACCAAGATGGAGGTAACCATTCCTCCTTATATAGTTTAAAAGCAATATGTGTCAAATACAACATATAGTTTTGCACAGAAAAACATTTCTGAAAAAAACACTGCGAACCTGGGTGCCACTGGCATGGCTGCGGCACATAAATATATGTGCACAGTCCAATAGCAGTGGAACGCCACTGCTAAAAGGGCAAAAAACATGGAAATCTCTAAAGAAGCATTTTATGCTATCTACAATGTATGAAAAAAAACTTTTAGATTCTTAGTTCGCATGTTTTTGGCCAAAAAATGCTCAAGCCACCCCCGGCTTACAACGAGATCTCAGGCGGGTGGTCCTACTCTATCTTATCTCTCACTAGGGTCAACTTCAGACCTCTCACTGTGCCAAACGGCCTCCAAAATGCAGAGAGAAAAATAAAAAAGCACCTACCTGCTATATGTTGTATTTGGCACATATTGCTTTTAAATTATATATGGAGGAATGGTTACCTCCATCTTGGTGTGCTGCGCCACGCTCACCTCCACAGGCTGTTATTTTCAATGCACTATGCTTTGTAGGTAGGTGCTTTTTTATTTTTCTCTCGCATTTTGGAGGCCCGTTTGGCACAGTGAGAGGTCTGAAGTTGACCCTAGTGAGAGATAAGATAGAGTAGGACCACCCGCCTGAGATCCCGTTGTAAGCCGGGGGTGGCTAGAGCATTTTTTTTTCCAAAAACTTGAGAACTAAGAATCTCAAAGTTTTTTTCATATATTGTAGATAGCATAAAATGCTTCTTTAGAGATTTCCATGTGTTTTTTGCCCAACTCGAACTTCGACCCGAACCTCTCAAAGTTCGTGGTTTGATCCAAACTCAAAGTTTTTTGGCTCGCTCATCACTAGTCCTGGGATTTTATCCACAAATTTTATAAACATTGGGCTCTATAGACGGGAGGCCCTAAGGAAGGTGGTAGTGTCACAAGTCACGCAGGAGCCCATGTGCCAGGCCGCAAGTGCCCCCATGTACCATACAGCCACCCCTGTTGTTGTTGTATCATTCTTTCTTTCACCATGTTTCCTCTGCTCCTTCTACTGTGTCTCCCCTAGGAGGCATGCACGCTACTTCTCTGCGAGTTAAAGGATCAGTGCGTCCCACCTAGCCCCCCTGAACCAATCTCCAGTCACCTGTTTATATTTACAAAAGCACCTTTCCTCAGCTTGCTGTCAGATAGTTGGTGCTACTTCCAGAGTCTACCTGTGCTTGGCTGTTGTTCGACTTCTTCATTTCTACCTTGGCTTCCATTTACTCTTCTATGCTTGAACGCTGCCTGTCCTGATCTTGTGCCTGTTACACAACTCTGTTTTCTGCCAGCCCTAACCTTCTTGCCTGTGACCTGAAAACACTTCTGCCTGACTCTTTGGATACCACGCCTGCATGCCAGCCGCTACAGCTGGCCTCATCAGGGCTAGCGTACTGGAAGTTCCCTTGCAGTGGAGAACAAGCCCCCTTGCAGGGGTGCAGGGTGAAAACTAGGGGCTCCTTAAACTCTGCTCCAAGGTTAGGCTATACGCCAAACTTGTGGTTGGCATAGAGGATCCACTCCTGCCTTGTTAAACAGAGGATCCTGTGTGCAATCAGAGCAGATAAAATATCTCTTATCTCCTGACTAAAGTAAAATCAAAAGAGCAATGTATTTGAAAAAAGTATTCAATTACCTGTCGCTAAATATGAAAAGCTAATTTTTGTAGTGAGAAAACCTCTTTAAAAAGGTAGAAAAAGGAGATACAACTAGACAGAAGCTTCACAAAACTGTAAGAACATACAAAATTATGCAGCTAATCCTGTATCTATTATTCTTTGTAATTAAAGTGACTCTCCAGGCATCAGCAGAGAAGCGGTAGACTGAAAGTTGCAGTGATATCTGTCTCCTGCTGCTAGAATTATGCTAGTGACTATGAACTGCTACTGTGATGTTATTGAAGAGGGGGTATATAGCATGTATATAGATATACAGGCATTCAGACTAGACATCATGTCTCACGTAAATAGAGCATAAATAGGCTATATGCAGTAAGCTATTTATAGTTCATATTTATGAATAGCACCCTATGTTCAAATAGACATAAGAAAATACAATAATTGTGGTAGCTAAAGACCTTGTAGGCCTGGATTAGTGATCAAATTTCCCACTTACAGTATATGCACATAAAAATTTTTTTATGTGGATTCGGACTCGGATTCTGCATTGGAATCATGCTTGGAATCCACTTCGGAATCCGTGTTTAACTGATTTAGATCGCTAACCATGCATTAGGTAAGACTGAACTGCATAGCTGATTGTTCCAAAATCCAGAGAACAAGGGAATCACGTCCGATACTGCATCATGTATTGAGACACAGATAAGTGTTATTAAAATGGGGCTAATTAGCATCCAAAACATTGCAACATAAAAATCAGTGCCAGAAATTTCAGAATATCAACTTGGATCCTTGCCACAGATTTTACAAGCAATTTGTTTTAAAAAATTCAAAGTGTGAACATACCCTACCATTTCAAGATTGTGTTGAACATCTTACAAGCCAAGCACAATTTAAAGGGAACTTGTCACATTGTACATTCTGGTAGCATGTTGTAGAGCTGGAGGAGCTGAGCAGATTGATTATTTTTAGATTGGGAAAGTTTCAGTAGTTTTTTATTCAGTGATTGACAGCCTGTCTTGTATCAGTAAAAGTCAAAAAGATTTTAGGCAGCACTTCCAAGTAAAAGAGTTTTACAAGAGTTTCTTGTATCAGTGTGCATACAGAAATGGCTGTCAGTTACTGATAAGACCGCCTACTGGACTCTTTAATACAAAAGAAGCAGGAATTTAAATGGATAAAATACAAATTCTACTGAGTCTTCCCCCACAGAACAGGATATCAATCTGCTCAGTTCATCCTGTTCTATAACCTGCTACCAGTAGATCAGATTGCATTTTCAATGTGAAAGGTTCCCTTTAAAGGGCTTCTCCAGATGTGTAAAAATATATTTTCTGATCAATCACATGACATGTTCACAGTATTAAGTATAAGGCTATGTTCACATGGCTTATTTTGGGATGTATTTCAGTCCATATTTCGAGTCGTACTGCGCTCAATATGGCCGAAATACGTCCCAATAATTACGGTAATCCACAGTTCTCATAGAGAACTATGGATTACGACTCCTCTCCCCGCTCGCAAAATACGTTGAGTGGGGAGAAAGTGACATGTTACTTATTCACGGCGTATACGCGCCGTGAATAATGAATGCCTATGGGGCCAGCGGGCTGCCCCCCCCCCCCCTCGCCCCGCACCCGTTGCACAGCACACGGCATAATTGCAGGTGAAATACATCCCCGCAATTACGCCATGTATAAGCCGTGTGAACATAGCCTAAACATAGCCTAACTTGCACAGTAGTTTGGTTCCTGAAATACTTGAGGATGACAAATATTGTGAAGTTTGTAATTACCTTCTGAAAACTTGTAAAGGTCTGTTATATCAAGTGGTCCATTTCCTCCTATTTCTTTAGTTAATAATTTCTGACCCACATGAGTTTTGTCAATATACTGAACCTCTCTTGTTCCATCTTTCATCACTTTGGAATATATGATGTCACTGTTAACCTGCAAAGATAAATTTAGTTGTGGGTTTTATTTCCAAGATTTAAAACTTCACAAGTGCATTTGCTGTTAAAGGGAAAGTGTCATCAAAAAATGACTTCTTGTTTAACTTATGATTTTATGTTAAAGACATTATTTAAGAATTTTTGGTTGTTTTTTTTTAATTTTCCTTATAATTTTCAATATATATTTTTTTAAATTCTTAAGGAGAACCTGTAACATAGATTATGCCCCCCTTACTGAGGACAACACAAGCTAGTGACAGACATGCTGTTTCCAGTGCTGTGTCTCATATGCTGTAAGATGCTGTAGTTTTCGAGTATTTAGTGCTGAAACCTGCAGTTTTCAGCCAGAAAAGAGTAATTGAAAGAGTCAGTTTTTTCAAACACCGCCCACCTGAGGCTAGACCCACCTACTTCAACTGATAAACCTATTATTATGAACAGGTAAAATCATGTGAATAACTGTCAGTGGGCGGAGCTAGCCTTTGGTGGGCGGGGCTCACACCTGTTCATGAATAAGATTTGAGCATTAAATACTCTAAAACTACAGTATCTTACAGAATAAGGGACACATCGCTGGGAAACTGCATGTCTGACACTAGCTTGTACTGTCCTCAGCAAGGGGGGGCATAATCTATGTGACAGGTTCCTTTTAAGTCCTGTAGTTTTCACTTTGACCACTAGGCCTAATAATAGTCTAACACTTCCTGTTCTGTAGAGAGAGATTTTCAGTAGTCTCCTCCTTATCAGTAAAAGCAGGGTCAAACTGAAAGGTGACACCAATGTGTATAGATAACACAGGAGCCACCAGTCACAATAGGAGATAGTCACAGCTCCCCCTCTCACTCTCCCTGGACGCTGACTTCTTCCCAGGTCACAGATCATGCCTAGAAAACTCTCCTATTGAAGTCAATGGTACTGACCCAGTCCACAGGCTCCTATGTGTATGAAGCTGCTGTAAAGCATCTCTCTAAATGCTGTTAAAAGTAGTGCAGGCAAGAATGCTGTTCCCACAATCAACAGTTGAAACCAGAAGTTTACATACACTTTATAAAAAGCCAGGGAGCTGAGTTATTTAAGTTATTTAATCTTGAACCTTACAAAGGACATTTATGTCTTTTATTATATACTGTGGACAACACTTGAATTCTCAAGTGCAGAGATATACATTTACTTAGTGTACACGTGAAACTGTTAAACATTAAGGGCGACATGTATTAACTAGGCGCAAAGAGGCCAGATCTAAATACAGATGAAACCAGAAGTTTACATACACTATATAAAAGGACACATATGCATGTTTTTCTCACTATCTGAAATGAAATCAGAATAAACCTTATCGTTTAAGGTCAACTAGGATTACCAAAATGATTTATATTTGCCAAATGCCAGAATAATGAGAAAGATAATGTTCTAAGGCATTTGTTGTACTTTCTGAAAATTCTAAAGTTTACATACACTAGGATTACTATGTCTTTAAAGAATTTGGGACAGCCTACATGATGATGTCATGTCTTTAAAGGCTTCTGATAGGTTTATTGGCAACATAATTAGAATTAATAAAGACACACCTGTGGATGTATTGTAATCACACCAGAAATACACTACTTCTGTGTTTAACATCATGGGAAAGACTAAAGAAATCAGCCAATATATCAGAAAGAGATTTGTGGACTTGCAAAAGTCTCGATCATCCTTGGGTGCAATTTTCAGATAGCTGAAGGTGCCTCGCTCATATGTACAAACAATTATACACAAGTACGAACGAGATAGGAATGTCCAGCCATCATACTGCTCAGAAAGAAGACAGGTTCTGTGTCTCAGAGATGAACAGGCTTTGGTCTGACATGTGCATCTCAACCGAAGAACAAAAGACCTTGTAAAGATGATGGCGGAAGCTGGTAAGGTTGTGTCATTATCCACATTAAAACAAGTACTGTATCAATATGGGCTGAAAGGCCACTCTGCCAGGAGAAGCCAAATTAATGTTTGCAAATACACACAGGAACAAAGACCTACATTTTTGGAGACATATTCTGTGGTTTGACAAAACTAAAATTGAACTATTTGGCCATAATGACCATTACATTTGGAGGAAAAATGGAGAGCTTGGAAACCTAAGAACACCATTCCAACTGTGAAACATGGGGTTCACAGCAACATGTTGTGGGATTGTTTTGCTGCAGGAGGAACTGATGCACCTCACAGAATAGATGGCATCTTGAGGAAAGAAGATTATGTGGAAATACTGAAGCAACATCTCAATACATCAGCCAGGATTTTAAAGCTTGGGCAGGAATAGGTCTTCCAAATGGACATTGACCTGAAGCATACTGTCAAACTGGTTACAAAGTGGCTTAAGGATAACCAAGTCAATGTTTTGGAGTGGCCATCACAAAGCCCTGATCTCAATTCTATTTAAAATGTATGGCCAAAGCTGAAAAGGCAGGTGCGAGCAAGGCGACCTACATACATGACTCCGTTACACCAGTTTTGTCTTGAGGAATGGGCCAAAATTCCTTCCAACTATTGTGAGAAGCTTGTGGAAGGATATCCAAAATGTTTGACCTAAGTCATACAGTTTAAGGGCAATGCTACCAAATACTAATGAAATGTATGTAAAGTTTTGACTTTGCAGAGAGTAATAAAAATGCCTTAAGAATTCTCTCTCTCATTATTCTGGCATTTGGCAAATATAAATAATTTTGGAAATCCTAATTGACCTAAACCGGGTAAGGTTTATCCTGATTTCATGTCAGATAGTAAGAAAAACATGCATATGTGTCTTTTTATATAGTGTATGTAAACTTCTGCTTTCAAGTTTATACAGACGATCGAACTGAGAAATCTACCATCAGAAAATAAAAATGGCTAAGAACATAATAATATGTATCAGTGTCTTGTTTTAATTAGTAAAAAAAAATTGATGACAGATTCCCTTTAAGATAAGCTGTGCATATATTCATATTAGATAGCACTGAGACAACATCCTACATACACATTTATTTTGTTGGTTATTTACGTCCTTTTGCTTATATAGCACTAAACTTTTTCTGCAGTGCTGTCCACAAAATTGTTGTTACTCAGATCAGCCACAATCCACCAAAGAGCACTGTACGACAAATTTCATAGGATGCTTATTCCATAAATATGTTTTAGGGTGCGGGAAGAAATCAGAGTACCTGGAGGAAACCCATATGAACACAAGGGGAACACACAAACTCCATGCAGATGTTGAACTTTGTTGAATTTAAAGTCCAGTTGTCAAAGAAAGTCTTCAGCATCATTAAGAAACTGCTGTGCACATGTAGCTAACTGTGGGCTCCACCCAGGGAGACCATTAGGCCAGTATTGGCAGTTCTCCTGCTAGGAGTCCTGATCAAAGTTAATGAAAAAGAGGCACACTAATATGGTGCAAGATAGGAACTGATAATTGGTGAGCAGCATGGGGGATTGGGCTGTATTAGGCCATGAAGGTATTTTGTGGCAGCCCTTGCTCCACCCATGCCTAGCTCAATCAGTAGGGCTTGTGAAAGGCCAGATATTGGCTGAAATGTTGCCTGTATTGCGTGCTGTCTTTATATGATATTTTAAAGATGCAATATGAAGAATAATGTGTGCTGTGGCAACTTGTTTATTTGACTTTGTTGGGATCAAACCCAAGCCCTCAATGAAAGGCAATAGTGCTAAAAACTTATTTTTTTTCAATTCATTAAAATATTTGTTAAAGTGTACCTGCACAGGTATCTTCTTAGAATAAGCTTTTCAGTTTCCCCTCTGCCAGTGGGTGGAAACTAGTTGCTATATTGTTTCCCATACATTTTACACACACAGAAGAGAATATCCTTATCCCTTATCTTCCCAATAGCACAATCTCAGAAGTGACAGCAGCACAGAGAACATTATAACTAGAGATGGGCGAATTGATTCTAACGAAGTGGAATTCGTTTAGAATTTCAGGAAAACTTCGGTTCTGAACGCAGTCGAAGTTTGGGGTACTTCGCGGCAACGAAGCGTGCTTTTGATTGATAAAATGACTGCAAGCACATGGCGTTACATGGGGCAAAGAACTCTGGGAGGAAGAAGGGCATAGCCTACATTACATGTGCAGAGATGAAGCCAATCAGAGACCGGCGGGATTCTGTGACGTCACGAACTATATAAGTCTGGACGCGACGCTGGGAGCTCATGCCGCTCTCAATGTACTAAGTAGGGAAGGTGCTGCCGCGGCTGCTTATGATAGCTCATACTAAAAAGCTCACTTTTATACAGCGATTTTTGGGGGGTGTCACAACTTGTCTCAGAGACTGCTTCTCTTACGTTCTAATTCTGATTTTGTGGGGTATTGGAACTGAAGTCCAGTGTGCGTCCAATGCAGCTGCATATACATTTTAATGCTATATGCTCAGTTCTTCAGCACATTGAATATCCAAGAGTTATCTAAGCCTGTTCCTGGTGTATTCATTTAAAGAAACAGAGTTTTTACAATCCAAATACCACTTAATTTTTGGTTGCTCATTTGTTTTGCGCAATTTACATCCAGGGGTTAATTAAGCGTTGTTCTGCAGTTGTGGTTACTAAAAGAAACATTCTTTTTCACCGCCAAAGAAGCAAATTTGCCTGTAGCATAATTCATAACCGAAGGTTAATTACAAGTTTTTCTGTTGTTGTGTACCGTAAAATACACGCCATTTTAACACGCTACAAAGCTGGTAATTTTTGGTTGCTCATTTATTTTGCGCAATGTAGATCCAGGGCTTAATTAAGCGTTGTTCTACTGTTGTGGTCACTAAAAGAAACGTTCTTTTTCACCGCCAAAGAAGCAAATTTGCCTGTAGCATAATTCATAACGAAGGTTAATTAAGCCGGGTTTTGGGGCTTTTATTTTCCCAGTAAAATACACAGGGGTTTTTAAACGGCACATACAAGAAATTTTTTCCCTTTGGCCATTTGTGGAGCGAAATTTATAACCCCAAGGGTTTCCCAAGCTTTTACGGGGTTTTTCTTTTGGATTAAAAACCCGGGTGTGTAAAAAACATATACAGATATCTTCACAAATAATGTCTTTAAAATTTTTAGAACAAACAGTAGTAAAGACAGAGAGGGGGGCACTTTTCACCTGCGACGGGCCAGTGGCAAAAAACTTTTCCTGGAACGGGCCCACGGGTCACAGCACTGAAAGGGGGACTCGCACAGGGGTCACTCTTTGACCCAAAACTGCCGCTGTAAACTACGGCAGTGTGGGACCAAAAACCCAAGGGTTTTTTCCTTGATGGGTTGACTAGGTCATCCACTTCCCCCCCCAATGACATCGGACCCCCCAGCCAAGAGTCGATAGGATCGCCCCCAGACAAAACCCCTTATTGGCAGGGGCCCCGGGAGCGGGCCCAGCGGCCCCACCTGTCCTCAACCCCCTCTGTCCCATCCGGTTCCCTCAGCCAAGATCTACAATGTGGCCCTGGGTTTCAAACCACAAATATAGCGAGGATAAAAAATTTGGGGGGGGGCAGCCCAGCAGCTACTTGGCGCAAAGAAAGGGGGCCCCCAATATCCCCTTTTTTGGCGTGGGCGGAAAAGTTTTAAGGGGAAGAGGGAAAGGGGGGTCTTTTTTTTGGGGGGGGGTTTTCAGCCTCTGCATAACCAAAAACCAGTGATGGGGACAGCAGGACATGAAACACAAATAGATGATGAAGTAGCCACCGCACTTGGGCCCCCCCCGGGTGGGGGCAAGGCTTCAAAAACGTCAGGAGAAGGGGCGCCGGGCTTTGCGTGTCAGGCACCCGGCGCAGCCAGCAAGGGGGTTCGTGTGGCCATGGTACAGGATAGCAGCATGTGAGGTCGGGGCCAACGGCCAGGGGGTAAAAAACCCGTTTTTGCAGGCCCAAAAAGTAGTGGCACGGGGACCAGCAGGAAAGCGGCGGCAAAATCACTCATTTGGGGGAGCGTTGGGGGGTAAAACCGATACTAAAGCGGTTTTGGAAATTTTTCCCAAAAGACCCCGGGAGGAGCCGAATAGGGGTATATGTAGAATCGGGGCAGAAAGTGAAGCGGGGCCAGGGACAAACCCTTTGGGCACCACCCCCTGCGTAAACACAGCAGCGTCACCATCCGGTGGCCTGGAAAACGGGCTCAGTTTGGGGTTGGCCCACCCTGCCCCGCAGCAAAAAGCAGCAGCGCAGCGGCCAGTGGCACGAAAAGGCCATTGCAGCCAGTCAAGGCTCCACCCCTCTGAAAGCAGGGACTTTTTTCTTTTTGCCATCACCTCCCGTCCAGAGGCTCCTCTCCTGGCTACTAAAGGCACCACATCGTTCTCTTGGGCGTTTGAAAACGACAACAGAAATGCGCCCAAACCCAACCTAAGGAAAAAGAAGCTGACCTTGCTCCTTCCAAGTTGTTGGAAACGCAGCCCCCTTTTTTTCCCAAATGGTGGCCTCTCCCAAGCGTTCAGAGAACTAATGGTTTTGCCACCCGAGATGGAGATTTCCAACCCAAAAATTTTTTCTCTTCCAAAAAGGGCAGTCCCCCAGAACTTCATAAAATGAGAACAGAAGGGGGGGGCTACCCGGGAAGTTTTAACGGTTTTTCCAAAGGGGCCCCGGGCCGGGAAACCGTCTGAAGCTGAACCCCTATGGTCGGGGCCCTTTTTACATGCCCTTTACGGCCCACGGGTGAATGTGCTTCCTGCCCCAGGCACACCAACAACTTGGACAGGAATCCCCCCGCTTTCTCCCCCCCACGTTGCCCCAAACAAACAGCCCGCGCCAATGCCCCCCCTCCCCCCCCCTCCACCACCCCCAAATCATCTCAGCCTCCCAATTACTGTTTCCATCTACCACATTTGTAGGGCACGGGCGTTTTTCCACGCTGTTCAACACCTGGCTTGCTCAGCAAACGAATTCCCACACAGGGGGGGAACGCCCTGCTTCTTGCAGCAAGAAATCGATGTTTGGCCTTTCTCCGACCAATTTGCAAATCGGAACCATGGTAAAGGAAAAGGGTGGAACATGGTGCCCGGGCCCCTGCAATGAGGGAGAGATGGTTTTTTGCGCCCTGCATGGCGCACGTGTTTTAATCTGGTTGTGAAAGGTTCCTAAGCCCTTTCCCCCGATCTTCAGAA
Source organism: Phyllomedusa bahiana (assembly GCA_025379985.1). Taxonomy (NCBI): domain Eukaryota; kingdom Metazoa; phylum Chordata; class Amphibia; order Anura; family Hylidae; genus Phyllomedusa; species Phyllomedusa bahiana. The sequence goes on from JAODAL010036520.1 coordinate 14,002, forward strand.
ATTCTGAAAATGGCCAGGAAAACTCTGCATGCACTTCCCTTTCCCAATTTCCCACCCAAAAACCCGGAACAACCCCCCTTGAGTTGCAAACTCAGAATGCCTCCCCCAACACACCCCTGATATGCGATGTTTCCACCTTTGGAATTTCCCGCCCGCAAATTGGGAACCGACTTTAAGGACAGAGAAAAGGGCCCTTTTCATTTTTTGAGATCCAGGTTTGGGCAGGAATAAACCCCCCCGTTTTAACTTTGATGTCAAACCAGTGGCACCATGCGTGACACCTGCCGTTTGTTGGGCCATTCGAGGAGGCAACGTTTTTTGTCAGCCCCAAACTAAAGGGGTTTAATAAAGTCATTCCCCTGCTTCATTCCTGGAAAAAGATGCTTAAAAAAACCCGTCCTTGGGGAGGGGGCTGGAGAAAGGGCGACCAAAATCCCCGCGGCCCCGAAAGAGTCCTTTGGGGACGAAATGGAGGAGGAGGGCAAAGGGGGGAGAAGCATTGTCGGGGAAAAGGGATTTTTTTAAACCCCGGTTTTCAAGAGGAATGAGCAGGAACAGCTGGAGGAGGGAGATGGAGAAAGAGGGAAGACGAGGCAGATGACCCCCCAAAGCACCGTGGCAATACAGTGGGGATGGGAAAAAGGGACCCCTCCGGGGTCCCCGTGCAATTGGGCCCCCCCAAAGCTTTATTTTTCCTTGGGTAGTGACAGCCCCAATAGTGGGCCATCCGGCAGAGGGAAACTTCTGGGTCCCCACCCTAATGGACCCCCCGCTACCGGTTTCCCAAAAAAGGGGCCTTTTTCCCCCCGCTGCTGGGGAGGGAGGGCAAAATTTAAATACAAAAAGGGAAATCCCCGTAAGGGCATTTGGGCCGCTGCCTTTAAATGCCCGGGGTCGCCCCCTCTGACCCGGGCCCGACCGGGGGGTTTTTTTCAGCGCTTTACGTACTACTGCCCCCCCGGGGTTTCTTTGGGGAAAAAGGGGGGGGGTAAAAGGGGCCAAATACCCCCTCCATCAGCAGCAACCTGTCTGGAGTTAATGATGAGCAGCTTCCTTCACCCGCCTAGTGAGGAGGGTAGTCGCCAGCAGTCGCAGCAGGACCTGGAGCAGACCCTGAACCAACCGGTGGGGGCCTACTTGGACCGCACTCTTCCACCCCAGTTAGCAGAGCCGCTGGACTACTGGGCAGCCAAACTGGATGGGTGGCCGCCCCTTGCCGAGTTTGCAGTGGAGAAGCTGTCCTGCCCGGCCAGTAGTGTGGCATCCGAGCGGGTGGTCAGTGCGGCGGGGACCATCGTTACCCCAAGGAGAACCTGGCCTTTGTCAAGATGAATCAGGTGTGGATCGGCCAGGATTTCCACACACCAATGCCTCAGGCGTCAGATTACATCAGCCATGACGCCTCACCCAAACTTTGAGAAATGAGTCTGGGTTCAAACTACCTGCCTCAGCCACTTTTCTGATGCCACCACCTGCCTGATGCCACACATCTGCTGACAGTTTCTCCATGTGCCACCAACCATCTTTACCAGGGACTGGTATTGCCACCCACCACCACACTCTGTCATTGTGCCACTTTATGACCTAATGCTGCTGCTGTTGCTGGTGCCGTGACATCCACACTGTGTCATTGTGCCACTCTCTGATCTCATGCTGTTTCTGCCGTCACATGCACTCTCTGTCATTGTGCCACTCTGTGGCCTACTACTGTTTTACCACCTCGAGAATTTGTCATTGTGCCACTGCCTGACCTCAAGCTGCTGCTGTGGCTGCTGCCGTGAACTCCACACTGAGTCATTGTGCCACTCTATGGCCTACTCCTGTTTTTTCCACCTCCAAAATTTCATTGTGCCACTCTCTGACCTCATGCTGCTGCTGCCGTGACCTCCACTCTCTGTCATTGTGCCACTCTGTGGCCTACTCCTGTTTTTACCACCTCCAGAATTTCATTGTGCCACTCTCTGACCTCATGCTGCTGCCGTGACCTCCACTCTCTGTCATTGTGCCACTCTGTGGCCTACTACTGGTTTGCCACCTCCAGAATGTCATTGTGCCACTGCCTGACCTCAGGCTGCTGCTGTGGCTGCTGCTGTTATCTCCACACTCTGTCATTGTGCCACTGTCTGATCTTATGCTGCTGCTGGGCTGCTGCCGTGACCTCCACACTCTGTCATTGTTCCATTGTCTGACCTCATGCTGCTGCTGCCGTGACCTCCACTCTCTGTCATTGTGCCACTCTGGGCCCCTACCCCTGTTTTTGCCACCCCAAATGTCTTGTGCCACTCTCGACCTCATCGCTGTGGGGGCCCCCTCACCTCCAACTCTTCCTATTTTTGCCCCCTACCCCTCAGCTTTTTTTTTTTTCCACTTTCGCTGGAACTTTATCAGGTACTTCCCCCTTTTAGTTTTTTGGTCATTTTTGCCCTTTTAAGGCCCCGGGGAAATTTTATATGAAACATTCAAAGGCGGCGGCGGTCATCTGCTTTCATACTAAAACACAACATTGTATAAAGACCAAATCAAGCTCCCTTTGATTTTAAAGCAGGCACTAGTTCTACGCCCCTGCGGGCTCTGCGCACCCTGGAAATAGTGTTTTTCAACGTGATTCGTCCAAAGAAATTCGGACCGAAAAAATTTTTTGTCAGGAAATTCGGCAAAGCCCCCAAAATCGAATTTTTGAAAACTTCCCCCATCTCTAATTTAACACAGTTCTGACGTGAAAGCTAAAATCCACACTGAGAATATCTAACATTTTATTAAGCTATCTTTTGTCCTCCTGTTTCTTTAGCCACACCGTACTCCCCCTTACCACTCCAGAGACTTGGAGTCACATGCAACCTGATTCTTTAATCAGATGGCAGCCCACCAAAAAAAAACCCCAATTTCGCAGGTTTTTTCAATGAATGGAAAAATTTTTTAGGGGTGGGAGGATGCAGAAAGGAAGCTGATATGTGACGGTAGAAAAATTTTCCTCGATTATTTGACAAAGTTTCTTATATTCACTTGTACCATATTCACTTGTTTTTGTATTCACTTGATTTCTGGAAAGTTTTCTGAAAAGTTTGTGGCCATTTGACTTAGTACAGTCAGTCCAAGGTAGGTGGCAGACATAGACTTGCCCATGAACCCATGATAATTTTGGTTCAGCCAAAATATATATGGGTGGCAAAATGTAAAAGTAACTTTATTGCACTAATTTTATGAAAATTAAAAAGCCTCACCCAGAGGGATATTGCGTTTGCGAAGAAATTTTTCAATATGGGCGAAATAGCCCGGGGAATCCAGTAACAATGTTCATATCCCAGGGCGGGGCAAGCGTCCCCTTCCCTGGAGTGGCTAGAGACAGGCGGGAAACGGGAGACAAGGCGTACGACGTTTCGGGAGCTCCCCCCTTTGCCCAAGCCGTATGCTACTTCCTTTCCCTTTTAATACACTGTGCAAAGCAACACAAGTAAAAAAGCACATTAAAAAATTTCAGAAAACTTTAAAACTGGGGTTCTCTTAATACCTGGGGGCGTAGTGTATTCTTTTATGTACCCCCCCGGGCCCTCCGCTTGTGGGAGACTTCGTTCTAACTTAAACCCCTTTAAGGGGATGAGGTGGATTACTATTTATAAACCCACCAGAATTTTTAATTTTTAGGATTGGTTTCCCCAGAACTCAACCTGCACTTGGCACTCTACTATGCTGTCATCCTTGAAGCATGCTCTGACAGTTAACACAGCTTGATCTTCACTACAGTCTACTGTCAGTCCTGCCCTATCAAGCACCAGTGTCCTCTGTAAGTGACAGCCACTGAGAAATACTCTATAAGCACCTCTTAAAGTGACAGTTCAGCATGTGCCTTGTCTAATCAGTTCTTTAAAGGTGTCAGTCCCCAAACGGAAAAATCACAGAACTTTCAGGATTTGCAATTATTAATTGTATACATATTCTTTTTTTAAGCAAGTTAGGTTGTAGTGAACAAAACTTTGGGGGATTTTTTCATCAACTTTTTAAGGGCGATGCAGAAAAAATATACGATCTAATGCGGGCTGATGGGCAACACAGACAAACTATTCAAAGAACATTGCCTCCAAATGCAGTGATATTTTGAATGGCATTTTTCATGTTCAACTCTTATAAGAGCCACTAGTTTTTATTCTTCTACTGATATCACCATCTAAGTGCTTGCTTTTTGCAAGACAAGTTGCATTTTTAGTTCCATTTTATATGCCATGTAATGTACTGGGAAACAAAAATAAATTGTGGGTGAAAGAAAAAAAAATTTTATTAGGGGCCATTTTTGGGGGGTCTTTTTTTTCCCGTGGAAAAGACTGTAAAAATTTCTTCCGCATTTACAGTTATATATTCTTTGTTACTTTTTCATTTAAAAAATTAAAAACCTTTTTTTTTATATTTTTTTTTATTGGAATCACCCCCAAATTTTGATGGTTTTTTGTTGTTTTTTTTTTATGGAATTTACAATGTATCACAAAAAAGTGATTTTTAAAGATCAAATTTTTTCAAATTTTATTTATTAAGTTAATTTTTTATTTATATTATAATTAATAAAGGATTTTAAAAATGTTTTTATATGTTTTTTATATTTTTTTTTTTTTTTTAAATTTTTACTTTTAATTCACAGGGATTAAACTGTGTCGCTTGTTTCTAAAACTTTTTTAAATCTTCTGTATTAACTATTGTGGAAATAAACAATCTCCAAGTACACCCTGGCACATTAGGTCCCCAACTAACATGGCTTCCAAATGGCACCCTCTAACTGTGTTGGGAAAGGATGAGGGGCAATCAGGTAACAGAAAGGCAATGGACAAACAGGTAACAGAAGGCTTGTAACAACTTAGATGCTATGTTCTCACTGGTGGCATAGTTAACAGCAGGCACTTAGCCCCTAAGCCTATTCCATACCTCCACCTGATATATTTATGTTACATATGCAGGAGACACTAGAGGTAGAATCTGTATGACATGTTCCATCTGACTCAGGCTCTGCAGTCTCTGGAGTTTCCCCGTAATGTTTCTTTCATGATTAATTGTCCTAAACATAATCATACAGATTTTATTATTTTAGTAGGACAGCAATGATAAATTGAGATAGGGTAATTGATTTTCATGGATTATTGTGTCAGTCCCACAACTTGGTTCTTTAGTATAAACATATCATACAATAAACAGTATTAGCATTTTTAAAGGAAACATTATTTCAAGACATTTTGAAGACAGTAGACTAAAGTGAAAACTTTTCCCCCAAAAAAGGGGAAGGTATATACTGAAGAAACCTGACCGCTTAAAGCTTGGCGGAAACAGGCCACATCTATACATTCCTGAAATGATGACCAATATTAAATGTTAGTGGACATTAACCCTAGTCCCAAATTGATGGTTTTCTTGGCAACATAGAAATATTTGACCTAACACTTTTTACATACCTTTTATTTCTAAAGTGCTAGGGAAAAAATATTTTGATTGGTTGCTATTGAGCTTTTCGGTTCCACAGGACTGCCTTGGATATAGTCCATAAGACCAAATGAACGGTTCCTTAGTCTGTTACTTTGTAATACTTGATTTCTTTGTATATGCACCTTCTAAAAAGTTAAAAAGCTGCTAAAAAACAGTATTTGTATTTACCTAAAACTAGTTTCACACACTGGTTTTTTTTCAATTTTTTTCGGTTCATATTTTAAAATGTGTCAAAAATCCAACTGCAACCAGTGCCAAACAGCAAGAGAAAATCTGTGCTGTCGCTCAAACCCGGGTTTTTTTCGGTATTTTTTTTTAAACCCTAATTTTAGCAATATTAAAAAATCTCATTCCCCCCCCGGGTTCCCGTCGGATTCCCATACAGTTTAAAGTATGGCCGGTGGCAAATCCAAAAGCCAAACCCTGGGGTTTTAAGCAAACGCGCCCAAAAAAAGTGGTGCCGATGTTAAATTTTCCTCAATTTTTTGGGAAAGGATTTTAACATTGCTGTGTAGACATAACCTAAGGGATCAACAGATTTCTCCAGAGGAGTTTTTATTTTCCCATGTATTTCCCTCAAATCAACTACTTTAGGAAAAAAACTACAAAAATGTTATACATGGTGGGCCCCGTCAAAGAGCTGGGTTGCTTTTTTGCTTTGCTTGTAGAGGAGGATTTTGGAGTTTGGGGGGTTACCCTTTAAGATGCTCATATGTCCTAGTTGGGCAAATGGATATAAGTTGTTTTAATAAAAAAAAACAATTCAAGACAAAATGACACAACATATCTACTTGGTCTCTTAAAAAAATCATTTTTATTCGCTACTTTTATGCTCTATAAAGATTTCCATCTGGACAAAACTTAATTGAATTAATTTATAATCAAAATTCCAATATTGCCAATTAACTATGAAATAATTAAGAATATAATTAAACCATATTCAAAATAGATAGTGTTACCTTTTGACAGTAATCTATGTAAGACTGAAGGACTGTTAGTATGTTTTAATTACTTTTCATCATGTTTTTGCTTAAAATATCAGTAATTAACATCCTAGTAACTTGTAACATTTTTTCTGTACTAACTCAAAAGACAGACTTCTTTCGGAGTAACTCTAAATTTTATTTTGCAGAACATTCCATATTGACATAATAGACACTTAGGGGGACATGTATGAAAAGTGGTGCTGCCTCGACAGTCATACTTGTCAGAAAGTTAATGTAGCATTCGTTAGTATGTATGAAAGTGTCTCAAAGCACTTTATAAATGTGTGGCGCTGTAAGAAACATTTAAGGCCCAAAAAATGGCGCGTAGAGTGTATGCGCTAAATTTTGTCTAAGCCTCGCTACTAAAAAATTGGTATGAATTAGACTGACACTTTAGCTCCACATTTTGGGGTGACACGTTCATAAATTTGGCGCATTGTACAAATCTGGCGCAAAAAGCCGCCATAGAATTGGCGTATACAAAAGTGTCGGTCTGTTGTAGCTTGCACCAGAATTTGGCATAAGACCATTCATAGATCTGTCGGACTGGCTTTCAATGTTTTTTTTTAGCTCAAAACATGCCAGAAAATTGGCATAGCCCCGCTCATACATGTCATCCAGAAGGCTCAATTTATCAATTGATTTGCAACAGTCTAGAAAAGTTTCAGATTACAGGTGCACTATATTTGTGTTAGAAATTTTAACTTTCTGCCCTCCTGCCACTTATAAAGTGTGCTGAGAAAAGAGGGTGATGTTTCCCTGTTAGGGCATGGCCAGAAACATTTCAACTGGTTTATAATTTCTAAGGAGAGAAAGTGGAACAAAGTTTAATGTAATTCATGTGCCTGCTCAGAGCAGCTGTAGATTTCATTTTCTGTCCTTAGGAAACACACCTAACACACTTTGGTTTAAGACTAAATAATCTCTATATAGCACATTTGTCAATTTCGCATTTATTCAGAACAATATATTGCTGGTTATCATTAAAGTGTAATAATTACCATCACTTGTCTCCTGTGGTGTGGCATCCACTGCCTGCCATCCTCCAAATCCAACTGGAAGATCTGGTCGAGTCATCCAGGCTTCATTCCAGCAGTGATAATTCCTGAAACAAAAAATGTCCTGCATTACTATTATTGTTATCAAGATTGTATAACCACCACATTTGGAATCCGCTTACACCTTGTTTTAATATTCACCTTAGGTTGGTCTTTTTATTTTACAGTATGCAGAGTACGGTTACTTAAATGGTGTTTCCATCTCACACCTTGATGGCATACAGTATCAATAGGAAATGCAATCAAAGTGTAACCTGTGCTTGTCTCACCACTGGGATGCACACCTATCTCAGAAACTCCTCTGAAAGTATCGTTAGTATCCAAAAGTATCCGTTCAAATTGGCGAGCAAGTCGTGCACTATACTTTATTCTGTTCTATGGGAATTCCGAGTACAGAGGAACATATCGCTCATCTGTACTAAGAACTTTCATAAAAATAATGCAGAGTTGTGTGCAAGCCTGGCAAACTCTCTGATCTGAATGAAGACTTTTTAGTCGCCCATTCCCGAGGTAAATGCAGGTCTCAGAGGTGGAACCCAGAACTATCACAATTTGATGGCATATTCTTTCGATATGCCATCAAAGTGTGAGATGGGAAAATTCCTTTAATAAACAGTCAATAGCTCCAATAGCTCAGCAAGATGAAGGAGACAGGTAGAAAGATATAACACAGCATAGCAGGAATAGATAAAACCAAGTTTATGACCATGGAGACACATAATTCTGCATAGGACCTATGTACACCAAATGGTAGGATATTCTTTATCAGTACTATTAGCAAAGTTGCTTAGTTTTTGCCAAACCTAAAGGGACTTCGTAGCACCAGGAAACCCACATCTGAGCAGTTTATTGCATACTGACTCATTATTTACTTCACTGGGATCTATATAAATCCTTATACAGTGAGCTCACTCTAGTGGCAGCTACAGGCAGAAAGAATATAAAGCTTTTCCTGCTTTATAACAGGATGCCAATATACTGGACAGCTTTTTAAAGGTAACAGGCTTCCTTTCAATAAAATAAAATTTTACACTGACAAGCAAAAGGGTAACAATATTTTGACTTTCAGCTCCATATCTCATCAGCCACTAGATCTTTGAATGTGAGACTACCATCATTTAATAGACAATCATCTTGGCTATCTCATACAGAAATTTGACTTGCAACTATTTAACTTATGCGATTTGTAGCAATGAGATATGAATCAATAGACTGTGTGAAAGTAGGTCTGGAAGAATCAAGGGAAAAGGGGGCTAATAGATTGAGAAATTGAAGGAACTGTCAAGTTTGGTGGAGGAAGCCTGATGATATGGGGTTGTTTCACAGCCAAAGGCATTGAATAGTTGACCAGGATTGATGGTGGCCTCAATGCTGAGTTATATATGAGTATCATACAAGATGAGTTACTTCATACACTCGGTTACTATGAGTATGAAAAGGACGACATAGTGTTCCAGCAAGACAATGACACAAAGCATATTTGGAAATTGGCAAAGAAATGGTTCAATGATATTGAAGTAAAGTTCTTGGATTGGGCCTCAAAGTCCTCAGACCTCAACCAATCAAACACTTGTGGGTAGAGTCGAAGGAAAAGTTGTATTCGTACCCAAATTAGTTGACCAGTATGCACCAATATTAGGAACATGTAGAAGAGAACTGGTATCAGCTTTTGGTCGAGACATGCTTGAATCTGATTGAGAGCCCACAAGGAGTCAGGCAGTTTGGAAAACTAAAGGTATATTTACAAAATACTAACAAAATAATAAAAATTTAGATTTTTAGGAGCAAAACAGTAACAAAGAACAAAGAATTTGCATAACTAAGCTTATGCTAAATAGTTGCAAGTCAAATTTATGTATGAGATAGCCAAGATGATAGTCTATAAAATGATGGTAGTGGATGGTGAGATATGGAGCCTGAAAGTCAAAAGTCCAAAACATTATTACCATTTGCTTGTCAGTGTATATACATTTTCAATCCGAGGCTGTAGCAATTAACACTTTTACTACACTTAGCCATATAATTTAAACTGTGTATTTGTTATTATATAATATTATTTTTTTCTCTCAGGGATATTATGTACTATTAGTGCAATATGCAATTAAAAATCACCATTGTTACTTACTTTTTAACAGGAGTAATACTATGAAATAAAAAAATTCATCCTTAACAAGTTATTTAGGAAAAATAGGTCTGTTATTTTACTGAAAGAGTAGCAGTTGCATGGAACAAACCTCCAGCAGATGTGGTTGTAAAATCAACAGTAAGTGAATGTAAACCTGCCTGGGGTAGACATGTATTTATCTCAAAATGAAATAATAATAATTAAAAAAAAAATATTAGATGGAACACGCGGTCTTTTTCTGCCACAAATCTTCTATATTTCTATGTATATTAAAAAGTATCCGGCATAATAACAGTTTTTCTAAAATAAGACGTGTGAATTGAACAGTGGTTTAAAGGTGTAGATTTAGTTTGTCTAACGTAACTCCCCAAGATGTCTTCATTTAGAATACATCAGAAATATGCAAGATTCCATTACAAGTTCTGGTTAATTGTACTTTTTAAATGATCTACACCCTGCCAAGTGTGAAGAAACTGATTTCATTCAAGTAGCCACTTATGCATTCCTGGTATGTAAAATTTTACCAGCAATAAAATGTCAGTAAAAAAAAAAAAGAACAGAATAGTTAAACTCTGACCATTTCATTAATAATGGGCAAAAACAGAAACTGAAGGAAGCCGGGAGGATCTAAAGCTTGTCTAACAAGCCATTTCAAAGCAAGAATAAAATCTAGGATCAAGGAAAACTTGTCAATGGAGAAATATAATGAGGCACAAGCATACGAAAAGAATTATTCAAGGAAACCTATCTACAAATCTTGCATTTTTTAAACAGTGCAAGAACACTGCTTTTTTCAGAAGTGACTCTTCAGAATGCATGAGATGGAATATAATAAGATGTTACCCACTGAAGAATAAAACAATACTGTTATAGTAGGAAAGTATATTGTCAAGCTTAATTTATGCAGGTGTCATGTATCTTGCTAATCTTGCTGAGAATCTATTCAAGTATAGAAAAGCAAACAAGTCACAGCATAGTATAGAAATTTGGTAGACTACATCAGAAAATGGCTTGAGGCTCATACTGCTTACATTGATGAGAAGAATAGTGATGCATGCAGCGCTATTTTTCTTGCCAAAACAACTGACTCCTAGATGGAATCTGGCAGACCTGAATGTAACTTAATAGGGTCTGTGAGGTGGTGGTAATATTCAACACACAACAGGTGTGACAATGCTTTGCGTTTTCTGTTATGTAAAGTAAGTTATGACACAAGTGTGAACCGAGCCATAGCTTTCCTTCATACTCTAGGTAAGGACTCTTAATTACTCCTAATTTGTATCCTTGTAATCTAGTACTTAGAAAAATGGATGTTGTTTTCAAAAATATAGAGCAAAAGTGTAAAAACAAAACAGTACAGATATTCAGAAATATAAACAAATAGAAGAAAATAATAAACACATTTAACATAATAAAGCCATTTAACAGCTTCAGTTATTAAAATTTTCCAATTCAATTGTGTTTATATACAACTATTTATATTGTTTTTGAATAAGAATTCACATTTCTGTTTTTTAATCATTGTTTTTAATTTTTAAAGGAGTTTCCTCATAAAGACATCACCCTTTCTTATGCTGTATTAGGGCACATGAGTGTTATAGGGGGGGCCTTTACATGTGATCCCACTGTATAAGCCAGAACAAAAATTATGTGCTATGTCGATAAGCATTTATTTTTCAATGACTGGCCTACTTTTTTTTCATAGAGACCAGTGCAGGGAAAACATTTGGCAAATTGCAGCTTATACTGAAATTAAAGGGAACCTGTCGCATAGGTTATGCCCCCCCTTGCAGATAACAGCACAAGCTAGTGTCAGACCTGCTGTTTCCAGCGCTGTGTCCCTTATTCTGTAAGATGCTGTAGTTTTAGAGCATTTATATATAGCTAAAATTAGCAAGGGGAGCACGTATTCAAGATATAATATATTAATATTATACAGGTATAATTAAATAAGTAGACAACTATATCCTGGAAAGAAGACTCACAATTCTGTAGATCTTGTATGATGTGCTCACAAGTCTAGGAAATAAATTCCAATCAAAAAGTAGAAGGCTCTAAGAGCATATGGACTGGATAAACAATGATAAAGTATTACAGTATGTCCAAACTCCTATCAAAGCAGAGCATCCGCCCCAAAAGAGACGACCCCATTTATCGGTGACTCACCCTAAACAATACATATATGTTCACGGTCCCATACAGATAATCTTAAACAATGTGCATATCTATACGGTCCCATATGTATACAGACCAAATTATACAGTAATCCCGACGCGTTTCCCTAGTGTTCGGTTCATCAGGGGATGATAGACAAAGATAGCTCAATAATCCTTTGATGGCATGATGAGGCCATTGTTTAAGATTATCTGAATACGTGCTCCCCTTGCTAATTTTAGCTATATATACCTTGGTAGTTATTCCTACTAAATGTCAACTACTTTAGAATTATGTTTAAGTATACAATGACTCTATAGTTGGCTGTTTTGAGGCCATTAAGATATATTTTATCTTGGGTTTTTTAACGTATATCTAATAAAGGTTATCGTTTTAAGGGAATATTTTTAGTTTTTTCTGTGAGACGGTTTGTGAATATATATTCCCCTCTATCTATTCTCTGTGCGCATTTAATGCTCAAATCTTATTCATGAGCAGGTGTTAGCCCTGCCCACCAAAAGCTAGCCCCGCCCACCTGGCAGTTATTCTCCTGTTTCTACCTATTCAAAGTAATACGTTTATAAGTTGAGGTGGGCGGGGCTAGCCTCAGGTGGGTGGGGTATGAAAAAAACTGACTCTTTTCATGACTCTTTTCTGGCTGAAAACTACAGATTTGAGCACTAAATACTCTGAAACTACAACATCTTACAGAATAAGGGACACAGCGCTGGAAACAGCATGTCTGTCACTAGCTTGTGCTGCCCTCAGCAAGGGGGGCATAAACTATGTCACAGGTTCTCTTAAAACAACTGACTGTAAGGTGGTTAAGGTTCCGGAAAAAATTTGATCCACTGGTCATCAATATGACTTCAATTTGGAAATGGGTTGTCTTAGGCCCCATTCACGTGATGTTTCTCGTCCCCATTTTTGGTTTCCATCAGGATACCCTGAAAAATGTATTTATGTAGTCTACCACGCTTTTGTGTCCAATGCACAAAACAAATGTTTGTTTAATAAGGCAAATATAGTCAAAATCAAACTATGTCTGATAGACCTCTAGATTACCCTATAGATCTCTATTGCTCCATCACAACGATGCCGGGGTATTCATTGGGATGTATTTTTTTTTTACAGTTTTCCGATGGATACCATGAATGGGGATGAGAAACATGATGTAAATAGGGCTTAACTCATACATGCCAAATCTCCCGCTTTTAGTGTGGGGGGGGTCACGCTAATGGGCGTCCCCCCCCCCCGCTACCCCGGCGGTGTTGGCGAACCTCCTGCCGCCAGCAGGTAGCGGGGGTTCTTCAAGTGGCCGCGGCGCCAGAGTAGCGCTAGTGCGCTACTCTGGCGGTGCCGGGCCGCTCCTACAGGCGGGTGAAGCGGCCGCGCGGCCGCTCACCCGCCCGGCGAGTCTCACCGACTTGTTTGGTCGCAGCCGCACAGTCAGGCAGCAGCTTCACGCTGCGTGCAGCTGCCGTACAGGGAGAAGGAAGGAGGGATCGTTCCCCTCCTCCCTTCTCCACCTGTATGTACAGCGCCGCAGTGCGCTGTACATACAGATCAGGGGTGTGACGCGCGGCTGCACTCACTCCTCCTGCGACGCTGAGTCGGTCGGCCGTGAGATGTCCGGTCCTGGCCGTGCTGCAGGAAGCCTGGTGAGGTATGTGGCTTTTATTATTTTTTTTTATTAGCTATAGGGGGCTCTACCTGACAACAAAGGGGGCATCTACCTGACTACAAAGGGGGCATCTACCTGGCTACAAAGGGGGCATCTACCTGGCTATAAGAGGGCTCTACCTGGCTACAGTGGGGGCACTACATGGCTACAGAGGGGGCTCTACCTGGCTACAGAGGGGGCATCTACCTTGCTGCAAGGGGGCATCTACTTGGCTACAAGGGGGCATCTACTTGGCTAGAAGGGGCATCTACCTGCCTGTAAGGGACACTACCTGGTAATGGGGGGGCTACTACCTGGCTATAAGGGCAATACCTGGCTAGAGGGGGCATCTACCTGGCTTTCTTCCAAAGCCGTTATGCAGTTAGGTGCATTGGGTGTGGCTTTTTTGAAGGGGCGTGTCACACCAACAAGATGGGCGTGCCCATGTAAATTTTTTACCCTCTTCAATCTCCTGCTTTTCCACTTTCAAAAGTTGGCAACTATGGCTTAACTATGGTAAATCCTTTGAGCACAATAAAAAAATGTGTTTTCTACTTCTAGTAATGTGGTTCTTATACCCACAATTTTATGAACATTTTCTGGAACAGTTTCTTAAAAAATAAATACTTTGGGCCTTATATATGAAAACTGTCTAGCAGTAAGACTGTCTTTGTTGCCCAAAGCAACCAGAGCTCAGCTTTTATTTTTCCAGAGTAATATATGAAATGAAAGCTGATTGGTTGGTATAGGCAACAAAGACAGTCTTACAGTCAGACACTTTTCATACATAAGGCCCTCATGACTCATGAACCAAAAGTATTATGTTTTAACATATACAGTTTTCACTGAGTTTTTTTTATAATAAATATTTACTTCACTACCATTCGCAGCAATTTATATATATATATATATATATATATATATATATAATATATATATATATATATATTATATATATATAATATAGTATAATAATATACACTCACACGGCCTTTTATTTAGGTATACAACCATGGCTAAGTAACGGGTTTGGACACCCCTTTGCCTTCAGAACTGCTCAATATTCTTCGTGGCCAATGATTCAAAACTAAGCTGTTGAAGCAATTCCCATGTTCAAAAAACCGTCATGGATAGTATGAACACAGACTTTAGAATGCGCATTCATATCTGCTGAAAGTAGCCCTCAGATGTTGGTACATTGTGGTCATAAAGGGGTATGGACAGGTCAAGCAACAATTCTCAGGTAGGCTATGGTGTTGCAACGATGCTCAATTGGTACAAGGGGCAAAAAAAGTGTGCAGTGAATATTTCCCAAACCATGTCACCACAACAGCCTGGGAAAGTTGATGACAAGGGGATGGATTCCATGCATTTCATGTAGTTTTCACGCCAAATGCTCTGTCATACCATCGAATGTCGAGGCAGAACGAGACTCATAAGACCAGGCAAACGTTTTTACCAATCTTATACCTGACAAATTTCAATGAGCTTGGGCAAATTGGGCCTCAGTTTTCCTGTTCTTAAGTTAAAAGGTGTGGCCACCCGGTGTGGTCTTCGCTTTTCTGGGAGCCACATTGCCTCAACAGTTCGCCAGTACTGGTGACGTTTCAGAGGATACTCTTTGCCTTTCCTTGGTTTTTAACGGGTGGATATATTTAAGTGAAACTGTTGCCTTTTCATATCAGGCTCGAAATCCAGTTTGCCCATTCTCCTTATACATATGGCACCAAAAGGCAGTTCTGTATAGGATGCCGCTCACTGGATGTTTTTTCTTTTTCGGACCAGTCTCTGTAAACCCCGGAGAAATCCTTTGCCGTAAAAACTTCAAGGGAGATCCAGTTTATGAAATTCTGACAGCCTTTGGCACTACAACACCCTATGGTACGTTTCAAGGCAACCCAAATAACTTATTCCTTACTGATGCTCGGTTTGAATGCAGTGATTGCTTGACATGTATACAAGCCTAAATGCACTTTAAGTTGCCGCCAAATATTTTAATTATGATTAAAATTAATTTTACGGAGTTGACATAATGTACCTAATAAAGTGCTATGAGTGTATATATATATATTATATATAATAAATAAAAAAATATGGAATAAACATTGATTCATCAACACTGAGCCATTGTTTTTGTAATATATAAATCTGGCCCATAAATAGAAACCTCTGTTAATAGTACCTTCAAAGTGACCCTATTAACATACTAATCAAAGTATTCCTCATAAGCAGTGCCAGAAGGCTGTTACCATAAACTATACTGTAAAACAAGAGCAATTTCCATATATAAAAAAAACCTCATGGATAAGTTATTGAAAATTGGACTTAATCTCTGCATAGCTCAGTAGATTTGCAGTGGGTAAAGAATAGACATCAGAGTGCTGTTGATGGTGTGCATTCTGAACATAGGCTGGTTATGAGTGGTGTCCTCAAGGGTATTCTCTAGGTCCTGTTTTTATGTGATGGTGACATAAGAGAGTGTTTGTTCGCTAAACAAAAAAAAAAGTGTATGTGTCAGTTTGCCCATCTATTTGAAATATAGTCAACATGTGCATAGATTGCCTGGAGAAAAGGCTCAGTAGCAATGATAGCAAGGAAATAGGATCCTGCATCAAAGTAGATTTCAATCAACTCCAAAGCTTTATTACACATGAATAATAAAGTTGAACAGAAGACACAGTAAGTCCATGACTGCATCATGTTAAAAAGGAAAGAGTTAGTGCACAAAAAACATACAAATACAATGGGCGACATCTATGAATTCGCCTTCACCATTTATTGCTTGTTCTATAGATGTATAAACAGGTGTAAGGCCAAACTTGGCGCAATGTGCATCTGACGACAATTTGGTGTGTAACTGCCATACAAATTTTAGCACCTAACACTCTATGCGCCAACAATTTTGAGTGTTATATGCCATAAAAGTTTGGTGCATAACACTTTCATTCACACTGTCGTATTATACACTCCTTTATATCTATTAAGAACTGGTGTGTCGGCACCAAGTTACAAAATGGCGCATGCAAATTCATAGATGTCGCCCAATATAACAAAGTAAAATATATACAATAAAAATGCAAACAATTAAGACAGATGTGCCATAAATGATAAATAAGGTCCTGATGCATATTGAGAGATGTTTTAGTTGTCTCGATATTAACAAAAAGGGCAACATGTATGAACTTGGCGCAGACACACCAGTTCTAAATAACTTTAGAGTAGTGTAGAATGCGCCAATATGTATGAACCTGTCCTACTGCGGTTCATACATTTGGCGTATCATAGGTGGAGTGCAGGGTAATCCTAGCTGGAAGCCACATAGTAATCACAATGGTTTCCTGACAGCTAGGGCCATGCTTACTGATGTTAATTATAAAACTATATTGAATAAAATAATTTCCCAATAATATAAAATTAATATTAAAATATATGATATAAAATTAATGTTTAATTAAATCATATAAAATGTATTTCTAATTAAATATTATAAATTTTATACTAAACCATATATTATAAAATTAATAATTTAAATAATATATAATTAGAAAACCAATACAGAATCAACTATATATCCCTAAATCCCGTTACTTTTGTATTATCAGTGATTACACATCACAGCAGGCTAGAACAATCATAACAATAACACTAATATTACTATGGTAGTATTGTTGCTTGGTGCACTACAGGCAGGGACGTAGCTAAAGGCTTGTGGGCCCTGGTGCAAAACTTCAGCTTTGGCTCCCTACCCCACAGACAACGGCAGTGGACCACTAGTTTTTAAAAACAGGTTCCTTACTTGGCATGATTGATGACTGTGGTTTAGTGTCCCCCGGAAAGTTATGTAATAGAAGAAAATTTATTTTAAATGGGGACAAAGAAAAACAAGTAATACATGCGAAGCGTCTGCCCCCGATCGCTCTCCTCCCTCCACCCCAATTCTGTGTGAAGTGAACAGGAAAAAAATTAAATGGCACTTTTGTTTAAGTAATTAACTATATATTCCCCCTTTGGGTAGCAATATAGGCTTTCTTAGTAGACAGGCATATGGTTCCACATTAGGTAGCCCCTCATTAGGTATATAGGCCTCCCTCAGTAGATCGATATTTAGGTATGCAGACTAAAGTGTCATTTTTTTTCAGTTTTTTGGGAATGAGGAGTGACCAAAAAAAAGGCAGTTTAGGTGTGTGGAATTTTTTCTTTTTACTGTGTTCACCATATGGAATAAATTATGTTATATTTTAATAGACTGGACTTTTATGGGCATGTTCTCACGGCAGTGGACAAATACGGCCGGTTTGCCGCCGGTATTTGTCCGGTTTTGCGGCCGTCCCCACGGCCGCGGGGGGGACGGTTTTTCTCAGCGATGAGCGGAGAACAGCCCTCCCCGCTCCCATTGAGTTGTTCATATTACGTCGGAAGAATGAACATGATCAATGTTTTGCCGCCGGACCGCTGGGGACTGCTGCACGGGTTTTCCATAGAGCACAATCGTGCTCGTTTTCGGCCGGTTTTTCAGGCGGTCTGAAAAACCGCAAACCGGCTGAAAAACCAGCCGAAAACCCATGCCGTGGGGACATGGCATAATACTCCGGTTATACCAATTATGGGCCACATGTATGAAAACTGTCCAGGTCTAAAATTCACTTTGTTGCCCATAGCAACCAATCAGAGCGCGCCTTTCATTTTTACAGAGCACGATATAAAATGAAATGAGGGCTCTGCTTGGATGCAATGGCCAACAAAGTGATTTTCAGACCTAGACAGTTTTCATACATGTGGCCCTATGTGTCACTTTTTGTCACTTTTATATTAGGGGGATGGCAAAAGGGGGATGTATTCAACTTTTAGAATTTTTTTTGTTCATTTTTACATCACTTTTGTTGTAATTATAATTCCCCTAGGGTACTTGGTAGCTGTAGAACTACAAGTCCCAGACCAGTCTCAAGTACCATAAGGATTACACATTACAAGCACACACACACATATGAACACAAACACACATACATCACGCCTTTATTAGGTACTACTGTAATCGTATACCTTAATTACTAATCAGACTCACATGTGCGGCAACTCAGTGCATTTTAGGCATGTAGAAAATACAAGACAATATTCCTGCATTCAAAACTCGAAACGTATCAGTATGGGAAGAAAAAGATTTGAGTGCTTTAACGTCCAGCTGTTGGTGCCAGAAGGGCTCAGTCTTGAGTATTTCAGAACTCTATCTTCTGAGATTATAAGCAATAAATTCTATTTGACTGTAATGAATGGTTACTGTGAGAAAGAGAACAGCACAGACAGTGAGCGGCAGTCCTGTGGGCGGAAGAGCTGTTGGAACCCCTCGGAACTGGCAGACTGTGTTGAGCTTTAGAAAGGCAACAGTGCTCAAATTCCTCTGCCTGTTTACCTCGTAGCACAGAAGGGAGCACTGCTGCAGCATCCAGTACATCACTTTGAGGGACTGACAGCAGCAGAAGACCACAGGGTGCACTTAATTCCTTTTCAGCTAATAGAACAGGCAAACTGAGGCTCCATTTGCCCAAGATCATCGATATTTGGCACAGTAGAAGATTGGGAAAACGTTCTAGAGGTCTGATGAGCCGTAATTCTGCTGTGACTAGAAACAGTTGCGATGGGGGTCGTTTGGGACAACACATGAATCAGATGGTCCATCCGCATTGCTACAACTGTTTCATTATTTTCTGTTTTTTCATTTTAATAATTTTCTTGCCCCAACTGCTTTGGACACTTGGGTTACCCAATTTGAGCACGTTTGAAACACCGATTATGAATCTACTGCCACGAAGCAATTGGACGACATTTCTGCTCAGGCCACAAAGTGGTCAACCGTTACCAGCATATGCACCTATAAATGCCGAGCTGAGTGATATGTATTTGGTAGTGTGTGCCTTGTAATGAATTTAACATTAGTGAGACTTGAGACTGGCCTGTGTGGCAGACATGCTAAGACTTGTACTTTTACAAAAGCTGCTGTGGAACTACAGGTACCAGAATATTACACTAGATAGCATTCAAAACTTGAAGCGTATATAGTATTGTATCCTGTAACCCCAAAGCAGTTGCTGTAGAACTACAAGTCCCAGCATGTCTGCCACACAGGCCAGTCTCAAGTACCTTGAGGGATATACATTACAGGCACACTCTATATGTATATTATAAGATATAAAGTGTGCTATTTGACTGTAATGAAGTTTCTGTTACTGTGCAGGCAGGAGGATGAAGCTAGCACAGACAGGTGAGGGCTGCTGGCTGGGAACTGGAGCAGAGCAGTGGAACCTCTCTGACTCTGCAGCTGTTCCGCCTGGGACGCTTTAGGAGAGGGACCGCTCACTTCCTCTGCCTGTCTTCCTCCGTGCACAGTAAGGGTATGTTCACACTGCGCCTTGCATCCGTGTGAACATACACTTTTCTCTGGGACTGACAGAACGGACTCAGAGGGGCATCTAATAATTAGCAGGGACTTTATCACTGCCTGCAATGAGAAACACGCAGCGGCAATCTCTCATGTGTCCCATATATGAATCTTAAATGTGTTTGTTCACAGGGATGCAAGACGCCGTGTGAACATACCATTAGAGGTGGCTGCTGCGTGTCACAGCTGCGATCACCGGGTCTGTATGACCTAGCAACCACAGCTGTGTGGCGAGGGGGGCTCGTGGGCCCCCCTGGATCAGAGGGCCCGGTCGCAATTGCGACAACTGTTTATTATTTTCTTTTTTTCCTTTTTAATTAATTTTATACATTGCTTTCACCAAGGGCGACATATATGAAATTTGTCGTGTTAACGCCAAATTTCATGCACATAATATTAGTTTAGAATACACCAGATTTATGAACCCGCTCTGCACTGGGTCATAAATCAGGCACCTTCTAGCACTTGGTACGACATTTCTGGCTCAGGTATACCACTTTGAAAGTGGTATACCTGTTCCAGCAGTAATGCACCTAGAAATGCCGTAGCGAAGCTATAAATATGTAGCTTCACTATGGTTCTAGTGTGTCCCGCCTCCCATACACTCCCCGAGACATTTAAACATTAGTGATGAGCGATTACGTCGACTATCGTCATCGGTTCGATAGTCGATATCGTCAATTATCATGACGATATCCGATAGTCGATAATAGATTATCGCCGATGACCATTAAAGTCTATGGGAGAGGAAAAACACCTTCATTCTTACACCCAAACAGGGCTGGAGAAGCTGGAATTAACATCTACAACAGTAAACTGGATACGTGCTATATCTTAGGCAACACACTTAGGTTATAAAAGTCACAGAAAAAAAGTCACAGACCATTCACTATCCCTGTCTTGTACCATAGCATGACCCTTAAACCTGCATGACCCACAGATTAAAAAGTGTCAGAAGGCAGTATTGTTTGAACCATCATTTTACTTGAACTGGACATTGATTATCCATGTCCTGGGCCACAGCATGAGCCCCGAACCTGCATGACCCCCAGATTAAAAAGTGACGGAAAAAGGAGTCATTCAACCACCATTTTAGTTGAACCGGACATTGACTATATCTGTCCAGTACCACAGTATGACCATTAAACCTGTCTGACCCACAGATTAAAAAGTGCCCTAAAAAGGAGTCTTTCAACCACCATTTTAGTTTAACTGGACATTGACTATATCTGTCCTGGACCGCAGTATGACCATTACACTTGTCTGACCCACAGATTAAAAAGTGCCGGAAAAAGGAGTCTTTTAACCACAATTTTAGTTGAACTGGACATTGACTATACCTGTCCTGGGTAACCTACATCTGTTCAAGTCTTCCTGTACCTCGCTTGTACAATTCAGAGGAATATTTTTATCAGCTATTTTGTACATGCAAGTTTTTTAGTAGTTTTATTATAGAAAACACATTTTTAAAATAGGATGGAATCCCTTCACGTCTTTGTTTCTCTTTTTTTTCATTGTATTAAATGGGTTGTCTCAATACAGGGATTGCTAGCTATGTTAAAGATCTTGCAAAAACAAGTCATTTTGCAATATGTGTCCATTAACAGTGTCCTACCTATTCCTGTTTTTGACAGCACCATCACCCTTGAGCCACTCTTGACAATTGTGAAGAACAAATGTCTGTTAGAAACCACATTTTTTACAATAGGACCTGTAGTATAGCTGCATTTCACAGCAACATGCCCCAAAAAATCAAAACATGACCCTTGAGTCACTCTTGACAATTGTGAAGAACAAATGTCTGTTAGAAACCAAATTTTTTACAATAGGACCTGTAGTATAGATGCATTTCACAGCAAAATGCCCCCAAAAATTAAAAACATGACCCTTGAGCCACTCTTGACAATTGTGAAGAACAAATGTCTGTTAGAAACCACATTTTTTTTTAATAGGACCTGTAGTATTGCTGCATTTCAAAGCAGCATGACCCAAAAAATTATAAAAATGACTTCTCAGCCACTGTTAAAAATTGTGAGCGAGAAATGCCACTTAGAAGCCACATTTCTGTTCCAAAGGACCATGATTATAGCTGTATCTCACAGCAACATGACCCCAAAACCATTGACAATGCGAAAAATTCTAAAGATAAAGTGAGTAAATGGAATACGGTTTTGTCATGAAACCTTGGTGTCTTTTACAGTCTCCTCACCGCAAAACCAGCAAAATGATCTTTTGGGAACTGAGAATAAAAATTGCAGTAAGAAATGATCATTTTTAAAAAAAAGTTTTCAAGAGGACCATTTCTTTTGGAAGAGGAATGTGAAGTAGACCGGCAACTAATCGGTGACCTCGGCAATTGGGGCCACAACCTCATCAGAGATCCATGCCTGATTCATCTGAATGAAAGTCAAACGATCCACATTATCTG
This sequence comes from Phyllomedusa bahiana, assembly GCA_025379985.1. NCBI lineage: Eukaryota > Metazoa > Chordata > Amphibia > Anura > Hylidae > Phyllomedusa > Phyllomedusa bahiana. Next base: position 36,309 of record JAODAL010036520.1, read on the forward strand.
TGGAAAACCGGATGCGTTTGTCTGTAATGAATCCTCCAGCTGTGCTGAAGGTCCGCTCAGATATGACGCTGGCTGCTGGGCAACACCTCTTTGGCGTGGCGAGCGAGCTCGGGCCATTCATCCATTTTGGATACCCAGAAGTCGATTGGGTCCGGAACACATCCAAAAACATCGGTGTTGAGACGCAGATAGTCGTGCACCATGATCTTAAGCCGGTCTCTGTGTGTTGTATGTGTGCCCTGCATTACATGCGTTGGTAAGGTGGTAAATAAAGATTGCCAGAGGTCACCCATTAGGCTTCTGCCACATTGCCTGCTGCTGCTGCTGCCGCTACGGCTACTTGGCACTCTACTGCTGTCACGTTGCTGACGTTGTTCCACCGTGACATTTGAAGAACGTGAAGCAGACGCAACAGATGTCTCCAGTTGATCAATCAGCACGGTCTACAATTCCTGCATTTTACTCTCTATTTGGGTGAGGTGAAGGAAAGTGCTGAGTTTTGCTTTGTGGCCACCCAGTAACTGTTGTTCATTTTGATGGCCTTTATATGAGGATCATGTTGGAGGAAATGGAGCATACAAGCACTCATGTGAGAGATGGAGCCTTGAGTTCCCAAGCCTTTGGGTCGAGGGGCACTAGCAAACTGATCTTCCTCATCTTCCTCCTCCACCTCAAATTCGCGCCAACCTCTTTCCAAGGCAGGGACGTCGGTAACGTCGGTGTCCAGGAATACCTCCTCCTCCTCTGCTTCCTCTGGCACAGCTTCAACACAGCCCTGACTTGCCTCAGATGATGTACCCTGAGAGCTGAGACGCCGCCTTGCACTAGCCCTGGACCCCGAACCACTGCCTAATGGAGACCGATAAAATTGAGAAACTGTCGGGCCTTGTGGATTTGACGGAGAGAAAGGATCCGTGTCCGCATCTGTGTCCGTCTCCTCCTCCGTCGCTGGTTGAACCTGATGTTTCAGAGTCTGCAACGATCGTTCCAGAACTAAGATCACCTCAACGGTCATGCTGACAAGGGCATTGTCTGCACTGACCATTTTGGTGGCTTCTTCAAAACTGGCAAGAATGGTGCAGAGCTCTTTCACCTGCCTCCACTCTCGGTGGCTCAACACCCCGAGATCCGCACTGCTGCTTGTCAGGCCATGTGTCACTTCGTACTGCGTAATGGCATTGCGTTGCTGCCACAATCGCTGGAGCATGTGAAGGGTGGAATTCCAGCGTGTTGCCACAGCAACAATGAGACAGTTGACGGGGAAGCCAAGCTGACGCTGCAACGCAGCCAGGCGGGACGCAGCAGGGTGCGAACAGCGGAAGAGCGAACTCAGACCTCGAGCCTTCCTCAGCAGGCAGTCCAGACCCGGGTAGCGCTTTAGAAATTTGTGGACGACAAGGTTCATGATATGTGCCAGGCAAGGGATGTGCTCCAGCCTACCGATATTAAGGGCGGCCAGCAGATTTAGACCGTTATCACCCAGCCAGCGCTCGGTCTCGTTGCGGAGAGCCATCCACAGCTCCTGACCTGTGTGTGGACGGTCTCCAAGACAGATTAATTTCAACACGGCCTGGTTTCTCTGGGCACGTGATGGGCACCAGAGGACCTTGGGGGAAAGAACGCTGCACCATCCCTGCGGTATTGAAGAGCGTGCGCCGAACCTGAGAGCCACCGTCACCACCAGAGACATCAACCAGCTCACCCAGTGAGCTGTCACAGAGATATAGCGGCCTTGGCCGTGCTTACTAGTCCATGTGTCGGTGGTCAGATGGACTTTTCCAGACACAGATGCAGACAACGCGCTTGAAATTTTAGATGACACGTGGCTTGCCAGGGCAGGGACGGCTTTTCTGGCAAAGAAATGCCTGCTCGGCATCTGGTATTGGGGGCAGGCAAGGGCCATGACGTGGCTGAACCCATCTGTGTCCACCAGACGGAAAGGCAACATTTCCAAGGCCAAAAGCCTGGCAATGCCGACATTCAGGCTTTTGGCTTTGGCATGGTTTGGGTTCAAGTGTTTCTTCTGCTTCCAAACCTGGTAGACAGAAGGCTGGCTGCTAGACTGGCCGCTGTACGGCGTGCAGGTCATCAAACTGATGGAAGGAGAAGGGGTAGGATGGGTCTCTAGTGGTGCTGGTGGTACTCGCGCGACGGTGGAGGCTGAAGCGGAGTCTGATCCCTGATCATGACTCTGAGAGACATGGGCAGCTGAGGAACGCTTGGTGGTGGCGGAGGAGGGGAGGCGGAGACAAGAGGGGGACAGTGGTTGGAAGCCCGGCATCGGTGTGGCCTTTTTTGGCCAAGTGTTGCCTCCATTTCAACTCATGCATTCAGGGCAGTTCCTAGGCTGAATTTCACTCAGGGCGAGGTGAAGAAATTTCGCCCCCCCCCCCCCTGTAACATAATGCGCCATAATGAAAACAGTGCATCACCATCAACCAAATCTAGATACTAGATAATTACAAACAGTTAACAAAAAAATAAAAAAAACCGCTACACCAACCAGAATCCAAGAGCACTAAGCCCACATATCACCAGCACACGGGTGACCAAATAATACTACCACACCCATGACCATAATCACCAGCACATAGTGACTGAATAATACAAACTGACCATTACTGAATACAAACCCATTATACTTTAACCAATATTCCCCCATACAGTGGTGGATACCCGTGAACACAGGCTCTGCACACATATAAATGGTTACAGTAAAGTTATATCTAGTGACTCACAGGAGACGTCTCTGAAGAGTTTTTCTCTTTCTCTTTTTCTTCTTCTTTTCCATCTGTTTTAGACGCCATGAAGACTACTCCCGACTCTTCACTGTAAAATTTACAAAACAAATCTTAAGACTCCTCCCTTTATCAGCTTTTCCAGCCAATTCCTATCTCTATAACAAACTCCCCATCTATAGCATCTCATATGGAGCCTGTAATAGCCCCTTAGCCAGCGTAGCCCCCCATAGCCAGGTGTTGCCCATGTAGCCAGTAATGCCCCTGTACCAGTTCTAGAATTGCCCCCTGTAGCCGTTGATGCCCCCTGTTTCCAGTTTGATTCCCCCTGTAGCCAGTCATGAACCTGTAGCCAGAGATGCCCCCCTTTAGCCAGAGATGCCCCCCATTAGCCAGAGATGCCCCCCATGTGGATAGTGTGCCCCCAATGTAGCCAGTGATGCCCCCTGTAGCTAGTTGATGCCCCCTGTAGCTAGTTGATGCCCCCCTGTAGCCAGTTGATGCCCCCTGTTATCAGTAGATGCCCCCTGTAGCCAGTGATGCCCCCTGTAGCCAGGATGCCCCCCTTGTATCCGGATGCGCCCATTGTAGCCAGTGTGCCCCCTTGGGAGCCAGGATGCCCCATTTTTAGCCAGTGTGCCCCATTGTAGCCAGTGTGCCCCCATTGTATCCAGTGTGCCCCCTTGTAGCCTGTGCCCCCTTTGTAGCCAGTGTGCCCCTTGTAGCCAGTGTGTCCCCCTTGTAGCAAGTTCCCCCATTGTAGCCAGGTGCCCCCATTGTAGCCAGTGTGCCCCTTGTAGCCCGTTTGCCCCCCATTCTAGCCAGTGTGCCCCCCATTGTAGCCAGGATGCCCCCATTGTAGCCAGTGTTCCCCCATTGTAGCCAGTGTGCCCCCTCTTGTAGCCAGTGTGCCCCCATTGTAGCCAGTGATGCCCCTCGTGTAGCCAGTGTGCCCCCATTGTAGCCAGTGATGCCCCCCTGGTAGCCAGGATGCCCCCATGGTAGCCAGTGTGCCCCTCTTGTAGCCAGGTTGCCCCTCTTGTAGCCATGTTGCCCCCCTGGTAGCCAGTGTTGCCCCTCTTGTAGCCAGTGTGCCCCTCTTGTAGCCAGTGTGCCCCCCTTGTAGCCAGTGTGCCCCTCTTGTAGCCAGTGTGCCCCTCTTGTAGCCAGTGTTGCCCCTCTTGTAGCCAGTGTGCCCCCGTGTAGCCAGTGTGCCCCCCGTGTAACCAGTGTTGCCCCCTTTGTAACCAGTGTTGCCCCTCTGTAGCCAGGGATGCCCCTCTGTAGCCAGTGTTTCCCCTCTTTTTAGCCCGTGTTGCCCCTCTTGTAGCCAAAGGGTGCCCTCTTGTAGCCAGGATTCCCTCTTTTTAACCAGTGTGGCCCCCTTTGTAGCCAGTGATGCCGCCTGTAAGTAATTATAAAATAATAAAATAGTACTCACCTCGGTCCGCGCGTCCCGGTCTGGAGCTGCAAAGCGGTGTAAGCAGCGTGACGTCATCACGCTGCTTACGCTACACGCAGCTCCCAGGGATCTCCTCGGCGGCAGAGCTGCCACCGAGGAGATCGACCATCACAGGGGGCGCGGTGAGAGCTGTGCGCCCCCGGTGAGCTAATACAGGGGAGGAGTCAGGACAGGAACGATCCGTCTGCCTCTCCCTGCAGCTGCTGGATCTGCGCGGACTGTTTAAAAACAGTCGCGCAGGGTTCAGGGGCGCTCCTCCGGGCGGGGAGGGCGGCCGCGGCGCCCCCCTCGGGTGAGCGGAGCCTCGGCGCCCCGGACGACAGCCCGTCCTACCCGCCCCTAGGAACGGCCCTGCATGCATTCGCTGCATGTGACTAGACATGTTGGTGGTGGTTAAACACCTAAGATTCTTGCCTCTACTGATGCGTTTATGGCAAAGGCGGCATAACACATCGCTGGGTGAATTTAAAAGGCCCTTTCTCGAAAAGGCCCAGGTTGAGAGGTCCGGGAACCTTTTCGACGGCGAAAGCGAGGGCGGGGTTTCCGGCTGATCGTGGGTGGCGGAATCATTCTTTTGCGGACTTCTGCGACCGCCCTCTCCCTTTTTTAGGTGGGACCCATACTGACACTACCCGCATCGTTTCCTCCTCGTCCCGTGATGAAGCGCTCGCAAGCAAATTCTGCTGAAAAGACCACGTTGGTCCGCAATGTCGTTCATCATCATCATCACACAGGTGACTTCGTCGTCCCGAAATTCTGGATCAGGAGCTGGGGCTTCCCTTTTCCTCCCCTGATGGCATCAGTAAACGGGCGTCAGAGCAGACAAAATCATCCTCTTTGGCCTCTTGATCTTTGGAAATGCCTTCTGACCCAACAGCATTTTGTCATCAAGAGGTCTTCAGAAAATGGATTATCCACAGGTGGGGTTTCACGAGTTGACATTTGTGCTGCCTTCGCTTCATGTTGGATGGATGCTGGGCATGCTGATGACGGGCATTTGTGGCGTGACTGGGGGAATGAGGAGGTAAGACTGTGGATACAGGGCATTAACCATGAA
>JAODAL010036521.1:0-41563 GCA_025379985.1 Phyllomedusa bahiana
AAAAATTTTGGGCAAGATTGGGGTTTATTTAGTTTAGAGAAAAAAAGGCCCTTGGGGGGGGACATAAAAAAATATTTTAAAATACACCCAAAGGTAAATATGGGAAAATTTTCCCCAAAAATTTATTTTTTCCCACGGGGGCTGTATCTAGAAAAGGGGGGCATCCTTTACGTTTTTGAGGAAGGGAAAGTTTTACATAAACATAAAAAGGGATTCTTTACGTAAGATCAGTGAGATAGGGAATTTCTCCCCAGGGGGAAAACTTGTCAGGGTGAATTCAAAAAGCAGTTAAAAAAAGGGTTTTTGGTTTGCATTTCGGGAGCTTTAAATAATTTTAAACAAGTTTATAGTGACTAGGTTTGGGGGAAGGGGTCATTGATCCGGGATTTTTCTGTTTTGCCGTTTGGGAGTCGGGAAAAATTTTTTCCTTAAAATGAGGAAATTGGTTTCTACCTCATGGGGGTTTTTGCCTTCCTCTGGATCAAACCCCTTAAAAAAGGCTGAACTAAAATGGAGCTTGTCTTTTTTTCCTTACAAATATAAAAATTTACAAAAATAAAAACTAGGGGTCAGACATTTGGCCAATGACACAGTGTGTAGGTCAAAGCAGCAGCCACAGCAGCGCATGAGGTCAGACAGTGGCACAATGACAGTGTGTGGGTGTCGGGGGCCCGCGCCACAGCAGCAGCATGATTTTCCGTCAGGGGCACAAGGGACATTCTAAAAGGTGGCAAAAAAAAAAGGAGTAGGCCCAGAGTGGGAAAAGACACAGTGTTTTAGGAAAGGGCAGCAGCAGAAATGAGGTCAGACTGGCAAAAAGACATTCTGGAGGGGGAAAAAAAAAGGAGTGGGCCCACAGAGGGGGAAACAATGACACAGTTTGGGGGTCACGGCAGCGGGCCACAGCAGCAGCATGGGGTTTCAGACAGTGGCACAATGAACAGTGGGAGGTGGGGTGGAAATACCGGGTCCCGGTAAAAAAGGTTGTTGGCAAATGGGAAAAACCCGTCAGAGAAGTGGGGAAATCAGGGGGTGGCGATTTTATTTCTGACGCCAAAGGGCTTTGGGTTTGTTTGGAAATCCTGGCCCGATCCACGCCTGATTAATCTTGACAAAGGTCACCCGTTCCCATTTCCCATGGACAAGCGGGTTCCCCTTTGGGGCTAACGAGGGCCCCCCGCCGCACTAAAACCCCCCCTTTTGATGCCACACTACTGGCCGGGCGGGACAGTTTTCCCCACTGCAAACCGGAAAGTTGCGGCCACACACCCATTTTTGGTGCCCAGTATCCGGGATCTTAAAAGGGTGGCAGAGTGCTGTCCAAGTGGCCCATACCTTTGGTTCAGGGACTGCCCGGTTGCTGTGGCGACTACCCTCCTCACAGCGGGTAAAGGGAAGCTGTCATCATTGACTCCAATTTGATTACTGGATGGAGCTGGTATGCTCCTACCCCCCCCCCCCCCTTCCCCCCTGCCCCCGCGGCAGGAGTAAGAGCGCTGGGAAACCCCCGGTCAGACCTGTCAGGGAGGACGATGCCGAAATAGGCAGCGCCAACTGATAAGGGAGGTTTTCCCTATAGTATTTGAGTTTGTCCCCCCCTTCAATGGGAAAAAGGCCCCCATTTTGGATGGGGTAGCGGGGGGTCCATAGGGGGAACCCAGAATCATCCCTCTCCCGGATCGACTATTCGGCTGTCCTAGCAGCAAATAAGCAGCTGCGGGCCCCACAAGTGACTCCGGGGGGATCCCTGCCTCCATTTCCCCGTATACTGCCACGGTTTTTGGGGGGTCATCTCCTGTCTTCCTCATCCCATCCCCCTCATCCCGCCAGCTCTCCTCCCCCTCCTCTCTTTTCACCTGGGTCAAAATCCACTCTTTTCCAGACAATGCTTCCCCAAGTCCTCCTCCTCCTCCTCCTCCCCTCCTTTTTCAGTCCCAGGACTCATGTGGCCACGAGAGATCCCAGTTCCGTCCCCCCTCCCCAACAGATTTTTCAGCATCGTTCCATGAATGAAGCAGTGGAATGACTTAAATCACCCCTAGTTGGCGAGGAAAAATAACGTCCCCTCCTCAAATGGCCTCAACAAACGGCAGGTGTCAGATGAGCGCAACTGCTGACATCAAAGTTACAAGGGGAAATTCTGTCGCCGGGGATCAAAAAAAATCGTTAAGGGCCTTTCTCTGTTATCAGTCGTCCAACTGTGCGGGCTGGAATTCCAAGGGGGAAACATGCATACAGAGTGGTTGGGGAGGCCCGTTCTCCGCTGCAACTCGAGGATTTTTGTTCCGGGTTTTTACGAATGGATAAAGTGCATGCACATTTCCTGGCCATTTTCAAATCTGCTAAAGACGGTGGAAGATCAGGAACTTTTCACAAACCAAATGAACACGTGCGCCATGCAGGGCGCAGGCCCATCCCTCCTCATGCACTCGGACACCATTTCCCCCCATTTTCCGTCACCATGGTTTCCCGATTTGCATTTGGCGCGGAGAACCCACACACAAATTTCTTGCTGCATGACGCGGAGCATTCCCCCCCTGGTGACTTCGTTCGCGAGCAAGCCAGGTGTAGAACTGCGGAAACACCGCGGTCCCCTCCCCAAATTGGTATGATGGGCAGTATTTGTGGAGGCTGAGTGGGGGTGGGGTGGAGGAGGAGGAGCGGATATTGGCGCAGGGTAGCAGTTTTACAACGTGGGGAGAAAGCGGCGTCCCTTTTTCCAAAGTTGTTGGGCGCCTTGCCGGGGAAGCACATTCACCCGTGGGCCGAAAGGACATGTACTGGCCCTACCGGGGTTACAGCTCCAGACGTCCGCGCGCCATGCACCTTGGGAAAAAGCGAGAATTAAGATGGCCCCCTTCTGTTTCTACAATTTATGAAGTGCTGGTACTGCCTTTTTGGAAAAAAAATTACGGCTTGGACTCTCCCTCTCGGCTCGGCCAAGCCATTAGTTCTCTGAATGGTGCAGAGTCCACCATTTGGAAAGGGAGGGACTGCAGTACCAACAACTTGGACGGGGAGCACGGTCGCTGCTACACCTTAGGATGGTTGGACGTATACTGTTGTCTCTTGCAATCGCCTCGCTGAACGACTGCTGGCGCCATGAGTAGCGAGGAGCAGGAGCATCTGGACGGGAGATGATGGTCAAAAGAGAAACAGCTCCCTCTGATGGAGCCTTGTGGCTGCAATGGCATGCGTGCCACTGGGCGCTGCTGCTGCTGCTGTTGCTGCGGCGGAAGGATGGACCACAACATCTGAGCCACGTTTCTCCCAGGCCACCGGATGGTGACGCTGAATGTGTTGACGCGGGGGCGTGGTGGCGACGTTAGCTCCCGGGCCCACGCTTCACTTTCTGCTTACAGATTCTTTATATACCCATATTCCGGCTCCTCCGGTGTCTTAGCAAAGAACTGCCCACCGCCGAGTATCGGATTTACCGCCAACGCTCCGCGCTGAGTGACTACTGCCGCCGCTGCCTCGCTGAGCCCTGTGCCGCTACCTTTGTTGGACCTGCGAAGCGGGTTTTTTACCCCGTTGGCCGCTTGGCTCCCGACCTCACAGTGCTGTTATCCTGCTGACTCACGGCCACACGACCCCACTTGCTGGCTGCGCCGCTGCACGACGCACAAGCTGACTCCCTCTTCTCCTGACCATTATGAAGCCCTTGCCTCACCAGGCTCCCAAGTGCGGTCGGCTACATCATCATCTATTTGTGTTTCATCGTCACTGCTGTCCTCATCACCAGTCTTGGTATGCAGAGGCTGACCCCTCACAACATGACCTCCCATGCCAGTCTTTAACATATATACTTTTCCGCCTACTGCAAGAAGCAGGGGGTATTGGCCCCATTTCTTCGCTCCAAGTAGCTGTTGACTGCCTTCCTCAAATTGTTCATCCTCGCTATATAGTGGCGCTGAGCCCAGACCACATAGTAGATCTCTGGCTGAGGGAACCGGATGGGACAGAGGCAGGTTGAGGACAGGTGAGGGGCTGACCAGCTCCCGGGCCATGCCAACTAAGGTTGTGTCTGACGTTCTCACCCACTCTGGCTGGGGTTTTCAGATTGTCATCTGGGAGAAGTGGATGACCTAGTCAACCAATCAAGAAGCATTGGGTTGCTAGTCAGTACCGGCCGCTAGATGACAGCGGCAGTTTGTGGCCTCCCGAGTGACCCCCGCTGCGAGTCCCCTTGCTGTGCTGCGACTGCTACAGGAATGTTTGTGCCTCTGCCACTCGCAGGGGAAGAGCCTGCCACCTCTCTAACTGACATACTGTTTGTTCTAAAATGTACAGACCTGTTTGATGAAGATATCTGTATATGATAAATACACACCTGTATTTGCGCCAAATGAACCCACTAAGAAGTTTGGGTAACCCCCTTGGATAAAAAATTGCCTCCCAAAAGGGGCGGGAAAAATTGACTTGTATGTGCCGTTTAAAACTCTTTTGGTTTTTACTGAATATAAAAGCACAAACGTTTAAATTTAAACCCTTTGGGATAAAATTTATGCTACAGAATTTCCTTTTGGGGCGGTAAAAACAAATTTTTCTTTTACTGAGTAAACAGCAGAAAACGCTTAATTAAACCTGATGTAAATTGCGCAAAAGAATTTAGCACCCCGGAAACACAGTTTTGTGCGTGTTTACAATTGCGGTTTTTCTACGCTCACAACAAGAGAAAAAAATGAAATTTAACCTTCGCTTGTAAATTTATGCTACGGGAAAATTTTTTTTTTGGCGGTGAAAAAGACGGTCATTTTTTCACACAGAAAAAAAAACAACGAAATTTAAACCCCCCTGATGTAAATTGCGCAAAAGAATTGAGCAGCCAAAAATGACGGGTATTTGAAAATTAAAAAAAAAGCTGTTTTTTTTAAAGAATCAACAGGAACGGGCTAGATCCCCCTTTGGATTTTTCAATGTGCTGTGGCAGATAGCATTAAAATGAATACACTGCAGTGGGCGCACAGGACTTCGATCCAATACACCAAAAAATCAAAAATAAACTTTAAGGGGAAAAGATCTCTGACAACTGAGCCCCCACAAAAATCGCTGTAAAAAAAATCATTTTTCAGTAATAATCACCCCCGGCAGTACCTTCCCCATCAGTACAGTGAAGCGGTATGGGGCCCCCCCGCGCCCGGACTTATAAAAGTGCGGACTCACAGAATCCCCACCGGTCTCTGATTGGCTTCATCCTCCATGTCATGCAGGGTAGCCCTTTCCCCCCAGAGGGCTTTTGCCCCATGTACCCATGTGCTCCCCGCCATTTTATTTTATCAATGCACACTTTGTCACCCGAAGTACCCCAAACTTTGACTTCTTTCGAAAACCCAAATTTTCCTGAAAATTTTAAACGAATTCCCCCTTCGTAAAAAATCGATTCGCCCATCTTAGTTAAAAGTCTCAACATAAACTGTTATCATATCGGAAATTGTCATGATAATGCCGATATCGGGCTATCGAATCGATAACAATAGTTGACACAATCGCTCATCACTATGCACCTTAAATGGTCTTCCCAAAAGTCTTAAGTAGTTCCCAGAGTTTTTTAGCACTTGTTGGCCCTTTTGCCTTCCCCTCTGCGGTTTTACTACCCCAAACCATCAACGGGTTTGGTCGGTGACTGTGGATGCCCGGTCATCTGGGTACACCCCATTATAAAATTTTTTAAATTTTTATTATTATTATTATTATTAAGTATTTTAAAAGCGCCAATGTATTCCCAGGCCCTGACATTCTTAGGGGGTTTTACATTCATAACATACATAAAATAGGTCAAAACCGAATCAAAATGAGTGAATAAGGACGTTGGCGCAATAGAGGGAGAGAGGACCCTACCCGCTAGGGCTTACAATCTACAAGGAGGGGAAGAGACAGAGGTGAGGGGCAAACATTTTGAGGAAGAAGTAGTGACAGCGGGGTTATGTAGGTTTATAGGCAAGCCTGAAGAAATGGTTTTCAGGTTGCTTTTGAAGCAGGTGAAGTGGAGGATAGAAAGTGTTCTGATGTGTTGGGCATTGAGTTCCAGAGTGTGGGTGAAGCCCGGGGAGAAGTCCGTTGGAGATGGTTGTGTGGGAGCTATAAGGGGAAGCAGAGAAGAAGGTCCGAAGGAGCGGAGTTGTGTGAGGGAGATATTTTGGAATTAGGGCAGAGATTTAATGTAGGGAGAGAGTGTCGTGGAGAGCCTTGTAGGTCATGCATAGTAGCTTGCAATGAATTTGCTTGGAAATGGGAAGCCATGTGAAGAGATGGCATAGGGGAGAGCAGAGTATAGGAGGAGAGAGTTGGATAGAAAACGGCAGCAGAGTTAGAGATGGATTGAGGGGAGCGAGGGTACTAGCTGGGAGGCCCACGAGGAGGATGTTGGCAGTAGTCTAGGCGGGAGATGACAAGGCATGACCCACATTTTTTGTAGTGTCATAGTTGAGGAATGAGCGTATGCGAGAGATGTTTTTTTTCAGGTGAAGGCGGCAGGCAGAGGTAAGGGTTTTGGATGAGTGGTTGAAAATAGAGTGGATTCTAGATAACCCCAAGGCAGCTGCGTGCGGGACGTGAGAGTGTAGAGCCAGTTGACTGAGATAGAGAGGTCAGCTCAGGGGTAGAGTTGGACGGTGGGAAGATGATGAGTTCTTGTTTTCTCCACATATAGTTTTAGGAGACTTAATGAAAGAAGAAGGAATGAATGAGGACAGACAGTCAGGGATCCGGGATAGTAGAGAAGTGACTCTGGACCGAGATGTAGAGTTGGGTATCGTCACATACAGGTGGTAAATGGAAGCCGTGTGATGCTATGAGCTGACCGAGGCCAAGAGTGTAGATAGAGAAAGTAAAGAGATCCAAGACTGACACCTGGGACACCAACAGAGAGAGAGGCTGTGGGGATGAGGTGGAAGTGAGAACGAGAGAACGCTGAAGGTCCCGATCAGTGAGGTACGAGGAGTCCAGAAAGAGCCAAGACCGGATGAGGAGAGGATTTGTAAGCAGTAGGGAATGGTCGACATGTCAAAGGCAGAACGTCTAAGAGGAGGATCACATAGTAGTGGCATGATGCTTTAGCATTTTACTAGGTCATTAGTGACTTTGGTTTATGGCGTTTCGATAAGAGTGATGGGTCGGAAACCTAGATTGTAGTGGGTCAAGAAGAGAGTTGGAGGAGAAGGTGGGAAGGACAGCTGAAGATAGACGTGCTGCTCGAGGAGTTTGGAACAAGGGAGCAGTGAGATGGGGCGAAAGTTGGACAGAGAGGAATGGTCAAGGATTTGTATTTTAAGGATTGAGTGATATAGCAATGTTAAGAGCGGAAGGGAAGAGCCAGAGGTTAGTGATAGTTGAAGAGATGGTGAGGCTGGGATGATAGAAGCCCTGAGGTCTGGGATGAGGTGGGATGGCAAGTGATCAGAGATTACAGGTAGTGAGGTTGTAATTTTGACAGTAAAGAGTAAAGCTTGTCATGAGTGGAACCTGTGGGGAAGCAAGTTAAGGGGGAGGAAGTAGTTAGCAATGGTAGGGAAGGCTGGTGGGTGACTGTGGGCTGAAGCTTCTCTGATTGGTTGATCTTCTGGAAAGAGGGATGTTGAGAGTGCAGGTGGACGGAGAAGAGAGTTGAAGTGGTTTGAATAATTTCTGGTTGTGGACAGAGAGGATAAGAGAGAGTGAAATAGACTGTTTGCTGCGGTTGAGTGCTGAATTAAATGTATGCAGGATTGTATTGTGATAATTCCTAAGTCTCTGTGGATGTGAGTTTTCTTCCAGCGGCTGTTCGGCAGTTTTCTGGAAGCGCACCTTCAGTTGTTTAGTGGAGTGCTGTGTGCTCAGGGTTGTCTGTGATTTTGCGGGTTGTGTTGCGTGTGAGAGGAGCGACTGACTCAAGGGTGTGATGATTGTGTGATTGTAGAAATGCAGCTGGCATCTGGGTCATTAAATGAGGATATAGTGGAGAGAGGTGCAATCGATTCAGAGAGAGTGAGACGGTTTTGGGGCTTTGAAGGTTCCTGCGGGGTCGTATGGATATGAGACCGGAGGAGCAGGTGGGGTGGAGATGGTGGAGAAGGTAAGGAGGTTGTGGTCAGATATGGGGTGGAAGAAGTTTGAGAAGTCAGATAGGGGGCAGAGGTGGGTGAAGATGAAGTCCAGTGTGTGGTCCATCTTTGTGATGGCTCCGAGGTCCACGGGAGAGGCAAAGGAGGAGCAAAGTGAAAGGAGTTTTTTGGGGAAGCAGAGTGGGGGTGTCGATTGGGATGTTGAAGTCTCCATGATATAGTGGGGATGTCGGTGGAAAGAAAGTGGAAAAACCCAGGAAGCAAAGTGGTCAAGAAAGCAGGGCAGGCCTGGCGGTCGGTAGAAAACAGCCACTTGGAGTTGGAGGGGCGTAGATGCGGACAAGTGCACTCAAAGGAGAAGAGTGTGAGGGAAGGGAGAGGTGGAGCAGGGATAAAGGAGAAGGTGTCAGACAGGAGGAGGCCGACACCTCCACCATGCTTGTAACCAAGGCGAGTAGTGTGGTAAGTTGGAGGCCGCTAAAAGAGAGCGCGGCAGGGGAGACAGTGTCAGAGGGGGTCAGCCAAGTTTCAGTTAGACCAAGGAAGAGTAAGTTGCGTGAGATGAAAAAGTCATGTATGTATGAGAGTTTTATTACATACAGATCGTGCATTCCAGAGACTCCAAGGAGAGGGATAGGGGGGGCAGGGTCAGAGGGATGTGTATCAGGTTGAAGGGATTGGCGGAATTTGTAGTGGTGAGTCTGTTCGAGGACTCTCTCTCCATCTCTCTCCTTCTTGGTCAAATAGCCCTTACACAGTCTGGAGGTGTGTTTGGGGTCATTGTCCTGTTGAAAAATAAATGATGGTCCAAATAAAACGCAAAACCCGGGTGGGAAAAAGCATGCCGCTGCAAGATGCTGTGGTAACCATGCTGGTTGAGTATTCCTTCAATTTTGAATAAATCCCCAAAGTGAAAACCATAAAGTCCCCCACCCCATCACCCTCCTCCTCAGTTCACAGGGGGAACCAGGCATGAGAGTCCATTCGTTCACCTTTTCTGCGTGCCAAAGACAGTGGTTTTAACCAAAGATCCAAATTTGGATTCATCAGACCAAAGCACAGTTTCCATGGCTAATGCCATTTTTGTGTTCTTTAGCCCAAACAAGTTTTTTTCTTGTTGCCTGTCCTTACATGTTTCCCTAGCAGTAAAACCATGAAGCCCCTGCTGCACACAGTCTCCTCTTAACAGTTGTTGAGAGATTTTCCCGCTGCAGAACTCTGTGTTTTGACCTGGTCCTTTTTAGCTCTTTTAACCCTCGATTTCTGAGGTGGTGACTGGATGAACCTTACCCCTCAAGAAAGGGGTGACTCTTTCTCTTTTTCCGGGGGGCGGTCCTATGAGCCAGTTTTCTTTTAGCTTGAGGGTTTTTCCCATGCACTTGGGGGCACTTTCAAAGTTCCCCCCAATTTTTTTGACTGACGCCTCATTTTAAAGTAATGATGGCACTCTTTTTCTTTACTTTGCTGCTTTTTTTTGCCTAATAGAAAATTTTAAAAAGTCCATTCATGGAATCAGCTTGTACCACCGAGCTGAACAACCAATGATGCCAACCCCCTTTATAAGGCAAGAAATCACACTTATTAAACCTGACAGGCACACCTGTGAAGTGAAAACCATTTCAGGTGACAACCTCTTGAAGCTTATCAAGAAAATTGCCAAGAGTGTGAAAGCATAATCAAAGCAAAAGTTGGCTACTTTGAAGAACCTAGAATATAAGACATATTTTCAGTTGTTTCACACTTTTTGTTAAGTATATAATTCCCAATGTTAATTATTTTGATGCCTTCAGTGTGAATATACAATTTTTATAGTCATGAAAATACAGAAAACTCTTGAAATGAGAAGGTGTGTCCAAACTTTTGGTCTGTACTGTATATTTTAGCAACAAAAAAAAAAAAAAATCAAAACCTTTTCCATTTTTGAAATTTGCACCACAGTGACATTTTATGCGACCAATTACTTTTTTGTACCATTCTGGGAGAAATGTAACTTTGTGGATCACTTTCATTCCAGTTTTTAGGGTATGTGAAAAGAACAACAAAACTAATTTCTTTTTCATCTACATTGTTCAGTCTACGATATATGATGTCATTATTGAATAGATCACACTTTTATGGACGCGGCGATCCCATTTTTGTGTAATTTTTTTTACATTTTTAAAGTGGCAAAAGGGGGTGATTGAGACCAAGGGGGCGCGATCATTGATGCAGCCTAAAGCATGGTGTCTAAGAGGTTAAGCAGCTGCACTCTATGCTGTTACCAGCGGGTGTCAGCTGCAATTAGCACCCACCGCCTGTGTAACAGTATTGCTGTGCAATACTACCAGAACCAGTATTACGTACTCTTACATCAAATGTTGGTAAAGGGTTCAACATGTATTTCATTATTGTAACGAATATTGTTAACTTTATAGAGGCTTGCTCCCTTTTTAACTTTACTGTTTTTGTCTTGATCATGATCAAAAAATGTCTAAAAAACTAAAATATATACAGTATGTATGCAAAGTATTCAGACCCCTTTAAATTTGTCACTCTTTCTTTCATTGCAGCCATTTCCGAAGATCCAAAAACTTCTTTTTTTTTTTTTTGCTCATTAATGTACACTCTGTGCCCCATCTTCAAAGATAAAAAACAGAAATGTAGATGTTTTTGTAAATTTATTAAACAAGAAAAACTTAAATATCACACGGTCATAAGTATTCAGACCATTAGCTGTGTCACATTTAACTCACATGCTGTCTATTTCCTTCTGATCCTCCTTGATATGGTTCTACTCCTTTATTGGAGTCAAGCTGTGTTTATTTAAACTGATTGGACTTGATTGGGAAAGACACACACTTGTCTATATAAGATCTCACAGCTCACAGTGCATGTCAGAGCACATGAGAATCATGAGGTCTAAGGAACTGCTCAAGAATCTCAGAGGCAGAATTGTGGCAATGCACAGATCTGGCCATGGTTACAAAAGAATTTGTGCAGCACTCAAGGTTCCTAGGAGCACAGTGGCCTCCATAATCCTGAAATTGAAGAAGTTTGGGACATCCACAATGCTTCCTCGACCTAGCCATCCAGCCAAACTAAGAAATCGTGGGAGAACAGCCTTGGTGAGAGAGGTAAATAAGGACCCCAAGATCTCTGTTGGTGAGCTCTAGAAATGCAGTAGGGAAATGGGAGAAAGTTCCACAAGGTCAACTATCACTGCAGTTCTCCACCAGTAGGGGCTTTATGGTAGCGTGTACCGACAGAAGCCTCCCCTCATTGCAAGACATATGAAAGCCTGCATACAGTTTGCAAAAAAACACATGACAAACTCCCACACTATGAGAAATAAGATTCTCTGGTCTCATGAAAATGAAGATTGAATTTTTTGGTATTAATTGTAAGTGGTATGTGTGGAGAAATCCAGGTACTGCTCATCACCTGCTCAATAAAATCACGACAGTGAAACGTGGTGGTGGCACCATCATGCTATGGGGGTGTTTTTCAGCTGCAGCGACAGGATGACTGGTTGCAGTTGAAGGAAAGATGAATGTGGCCAAGTACAGAGGTATCCTGGATGAAAACCTCTTCCAGAGTCCTCTGGACCTCAGACTGGGATGAAGTTTCTTCTTCCAACAAGACAATTACCAGAAGCACAAAGCTAAAATAACAAAGCAGTGGCTTCAGAACAACTAAGTGACCACTCTTGACTGTCCCAGCAAGAGCCCTGACCTAAACCCAATTGAGCATCTCTGGAGAGACTTGAAAATGGGCTGTCCACAACGTTCACCATCAAACCTAAGGGAACTAGAGAGGATCTGCAAGGAAGAATGGCAGAGGAACCCCAAATCCAGGTGTGAAAATCTTGTTACATCATTTCCAAGAAGACTCATGGCTGTACTAGCTCAAAAGGTGCTTTTACTCAATACTAAGAAAAAGGTCTGAATACTTATGACCATGTGATATTTCAGTTTTTCTTGTTTAATAAACTTGCAAAAATATCTACATTTCTGTTTTTTTTCTTTCAATATGGGGTGCAGAGTGTATATTAATGAGCAAAAAAATGAACTTTTAGGATCTTACCAAATGGCTGCCATGAAAGAAAGAGTACCCACTGTATATTAGCACTGGAGAAGTCAAGGTGGTTGGATTAACCACCTTTCTAGGCATTGAACCATAACGTAGGTGTTTCAAATGTAATTTCTTACCTTTTCATTGAGTATTTGAATGTCTTTGTAATAAGCCTTGTTATTTCTGGTCATCAGTAGTAGCATCTCATCTAGAGAATGTGCAATGGCATAGACGGCTTTATACACTAGATAAGTGATTCCAAAACTCCTAGTAGGATATATAAACTGACTAAGGTCACCAAACTTAACAGTTTTGTTGCATTCATGAAGAGGAAACTTAATGTATTTATTAATAAATGGAACAGAGGTTAAGCATTGAACAGAAAATGCTAAGATCGTCTCCACTAAAATGTCATTTGGATGATTTATAGGACTGATATCTTGTAGGAATCTTTTTAGTTCAGGTATCTTTTTAGGAGGAGGTGAAAATATCAGACTTCCAAAAAATGTTGGTTTGCTGGTTTTGGGTCTAATAATCTGAGCATTCCAACCTGATGGTATAATGAATGTCTTCTCATAATCTTTGATTTTTATTTCAATATAAAATATAATATAAGCAGAATATCTGCCACAAATTACAACAACTTGTGAAGTTGATTTCTTAAAGATCCTTACTTTTTGATAAAAATATGAGACTTGTTCATTCATTTCGTCACTGATTTTAATAATAAATTCAATACAGATATCATAATTAGCAGCCATTGTCTTTAGCGCCTGGCTCTGCCTCTCACCGATATCATCATCAGATGTAATCACACCGATCCAAGTCCAGTTATTATGTCTGAGTAATTTTACAATTCCCAGAGACTGGGTGGAGTAATTTGGAAGAGCTTGGAAGAATAATGGAAAGAGTTTTGAATTGCTCAAAATTGGATCCATTGAACCGTAACTGATCTGAATAACACAGTAGGGCAATCAAATTGAGTTTCTAGATGTATTAGTAACAGCACAACATTGGATGTTAAATGTGAGTAGTTATATGAAACCCACAGTATCTAATTCTTTACTATCTCATGCCAGCTAACACCCTGAACAAGGCTAAATATCTCTGACTTCTGTTTGTATGGTTAAAATGGAACAATAGCGTTGAAGAGGCCTTTCATTTGTTTAGGATTTGAGGATTGGGTTGCAATTGAGAGACTACTTTGATAAGATAGTTGGAAAAGATTGGGACAAGGTATCAAAAATGTACTGTAAATTATTATTTATAGAAAGGAAGAAGATGAAAGCAAGAAAACAGTTTGTGTTTTCATTTACACTAAGCCCTACGACTGGTCAACCATAGCAACCAGAAAATCCAGGATAATGTAGTAATCACGTTTCAAGAGTGTGTGTTTTTGTTTTTTTGTTTTTTTACTAAATAGTTATTCCAACCCAAACCCAATATATTTCCCACTTATAGCCATCTAAATATTATTTAAATATTTTTACTCTGGAGCAATAAGGTATTTACCTGTTTATGTGACTGTTTATGCCTCTAGTTCTAAAAGGACTGTAAAAATGTTCTAGCCTGAAAACTGAATGGTTTCAGCATTGTATCTTTTGATATGAAATAAAAGTGAAAAAAAAGCTATTCAGCGATGATTGGGTCTGATCTTCTGCTATGTTTCTATGAACTCTAAGGAGGAAGAGGGGGACCTCCCAATACAAACCCATAGGCATAGTAACAGTCTCTGATATATAGCGGTGCTATACAAATTAAGGGGTTAATTACCCAGCACTTATTGCTTTACAACATCACATGACTTAGAGGAGAGAACAGGACAGGAAAAAGGATTGAACAGAGACATTATATGGAATTATGGAGTAGTCTGCAGACCGCAAAAAACAGAGCACTCTGAGAGAAGGAGGGACAGAGCTGACAGTTCAGCAGTTCACTGTGTATAGAGAGATTACTCCTGAAGTATTCTGTCACATACAGAATTCCAGTTTCCCATACAGGAAAATCCTGCAATATCTCCATTGCCATCTAAACATTTTGCATGTATCAGCCCTAGTTGGAGCCCAGTGTGAGATCAGCCATGCCACATTAAGGAGTAGAAAGATGCCATGAGGACTGGGTGATCTGCTATTGAGGATCAACAGTGAGGGCTGTATCTGCAATTTTAATTTTCACCAATGGTGACTTAGAGCATGCCAACTGCGATGGCAACTGGGACCCAGTGGCTGGTCTCTGCTTTTATATGCTGCAACCAATTGTATGCCCATCCAGGCAGTTTATTTCGCAGGTGTGTTATCTGCATATTATTTTGATACAATAGTGTGTGATGAGCAGAAATGGTAAGTCACAGTGTGTTACCCTTTACCCTTTGGTATACATTGGTTTCTGTAAGTATTATCCCAGCCAGGTCTGGCATACATACATACAGGGTGGATTCTACCACTAGGGGAAGTGTTATTGTAGACAAAAATACACAAATGCGGGAGTACAAATGTTAACTGATTTCCCAAAAAATTCCCCACACAATACATGAAAATTCAGAAAAAAAATCCTACACAAAATCATGTATTAAAACTTCACTTTTAATTAAAACTTCTAAAAGAAGGAGAAAAAAATGGGGAAAACCTTAGGGTCAAAAAAATAGAACAGAGCCAAATAGAATGGACAACTAACTCAACCCTACTTGGCCTAGTTCACCCTAAGAAAAAAACAGGGGATATGCCCCAAAAAGGGCGGCCCTGTCAGGAACCTAAGCCCTAATATAACTAGCCCTAGTAATACAAGTGTCCCGACATGTTTCTATGTCCCAAACAAACATTTCATCAGGGGACTTGGTATGGAAAAAATTAGTTCAAAGCAAAAAATGGTCCAATGTTATTAAAAGAACCACCCACACAAAATACAATAATACACTAATTTCTATATCATCAAATTACAGGGCAAATGGAGATATAGTTTTTCCCTCCACATGAAAGGGTAGTGGTATGGTTTTCCAATTTTAAAAAACCCCCAAAAAAATTACTAAAGCCTTTCCCTTCCAGAAAAAAAAGTTTGGCATAGAGGGGAAGAGTTAGAAAAGACTACAAAATACACAAATAGTACAAAATCCTAGGGACCAAAAAATTTACCTTTTTTGGTCCCAAGAGAAAATTTCAAAATTAATAAATTTGTCAAATACAGAAAGTACTAGAAAGTTTATTATGTTAAAAGATATAGTAGTCTTCGATATAAACTCTCAATTTTTGCCCGGGCATTTTTAGGAATTTTTTACACCTGAAACCCTTTTGGTGTTATTTCTGTGGGAAATTTAATCAAAAAAAAAATGTGAGAAATTAAAAAGGAGGCTATAGCGAATTTTCCATACAACAAATTTAAACCAATTAAATTGTTTTAAAAGTATTTCCAAAAAAAACTTCAATTGGGAAAATTTTACTGTTAAATTTATTTGAGGAAAAGTTTGTTGCATAAGTCCGGATCCCAAAAAATTTTAAACTAGGCAAAAGTGGTTTAACAAGAGCCAGGGAACCCTTTTCTGGGGTTTTTTATCCACTCCCCGAATCCAAAATGAAAAACCAAAACTCAACACTGGCCTCAAAACACATTCCGCCGGGGTGGTCTCTAAGGGGGCCCAAGGCCTAGGTCAAATTTCCTTTTTAGGGGGGGCTCTTTTGGGGGTTGGGGGGGGAAATGGTTTTTGTAGTAAAGTAATACAAGTTTCATGGCTGTGTAAAAGTTTTTGTAAGGGGGAAAAATTTTTTTTTATACGGGTTGTTTAAAGGATCAATTTTATATAGTTTGTTTTTGGATTGTCTTTTGTTCCCTTTTGGCTTTTGTTTAAATTTTTTTGCCCTTTTTAGATTTCTAAACCCCTTTCTGAAGTGGTTTTGTTAAACGATGGGGCTGAAAAAAAAACCTTTTTCACTGTCAGTGTGGTTTTGTATTTATATTTATATATATATTTATTTGTTTAGTAATGTGGAAATTTTTATTAAAAAGGCGATGGTAAAGGGGTTTTATCGCATTAAAAAATTGTGAGAACCACCCAATATTCCCAGGGAAATTGGGATGAGGGGGAAAAACCCAAAATTAATTAAAAAAAATTATTCCGGGGCTAATCAAAAAAATTTGCATATGCTAGCTTTTCAGAGAATCAGTTTAAAAGAACTGTCAGAGAAAAGTTAGAGTCTCTTCCGTGGGCCAGCTTAATGCGGTGTGCCCGGAACCAACATCTCTCCTTCAGCAGTCAAATGATGAGAAAACCCTATGGTAATGTAGGCTCGGGACTCGTTTTCTGGAAAAGACGTGAAAGGATATGGGGACCGTAAGATCAGCTAAGTAACCATTCTTTATTGTTGTAGCCTCGATTTGCTAGTAATGATCATTATTTAGTTTTGTTATTGTATTGTTCTGTTCCATTTCATAATTGACCAATATTTCTATGCTGTTCTGTTACTTGTTGATACATATTTTCTATCATCACTGTTGAATTTTAGGTTTTTTTCTTACATATTAAACTAACTAGTTAACACATAGCATGCTTGATATCCTTAAAAGAACCTTTCAGGAGTAAAGTGGAAAGTGACACTTCCTGATACAAATGGCGATGAGGATGGGATATCTGTGTGCTTTGTAATTTAGTGATTTAGCAGCTGCTGTGTTGCTATTGTGAGAGTAGTCAGAGATTTTCTTGTTGTATTGGCTATTGTTCTTCTGTAACTTACATGATAATGAGTTTGTTAAGAGGTAAATTGTTTAGGAGAGGCAAGAAGTCTGATGTCAATGTTGGGAAGGGGAGTAGCTGCATCCCTGGATGGTCAATAACCGGTCACTGGACGTCCGTGGCTGAGTTTCTTGGTTGGTTGGCTGCGCCGCAAGCATGGCCCGAGTTGGAGAGGGGTGTTACCACAGGTGCTGTGCATACAGCTACTGTTAGTTTGGGGCTGGAATCATGAGGAAAGTTGGAGCTGATGGCAGCAGGAGAGTTGGGATAGCTTTTACTTACTGCACTTCGTAGCCTCGATGGTTTATTGAAACGTGCAAAATAAATATGAAAAATTGTCTGAATAAATAAGTGCATTGAAAGAAACTAATGTTATTAGTAGAGAGATGCTTGAATCCGTTACAGATAAAGCTAATGAATAGGGATGAGCGATTATAATCGACAAAGTTGAAATCGGCACGATTTTTAGGCTGATCGGAAATTTCCGATCACGCGTTATTTTAGGTGACAATCTTACAGATTTAAACTATTATAGCGCCATTTTCAGTGTTTCCCGTCATTTTTTGGCGGCCAGCAAATCAGCTTAGAGCATAGAGCAGGGTGAGCTTGGTGTGCGATGTCATGACTGTGATGTGTATGGTTGTCATTGGCTGGAAAAATCACATAGCATAGAACAGCGTTTCCTGTTCAGCATCAGTCTTTCAGTGTCTAACATTAGAGCAAGAAGTCTGCTGCGTAACTCTCAATACAGCTCGCTCAAGACCATTCATTTTATTCATACAGACAAACTATGCATTTTGCTGGGAAAAATTAGAATGTAGGTAGATTAGAGAATTTCAGTTCTTATTTAGCTAGACAGAGACTTTTAAAGAAGCATCTAGCGCTGTCCAGCCGCGGGGGTGGGGGGCGGGGGCGGATGGGCGCACGGACGGACGGACGGACAGACAGGCTTTTGAAAGGAGGGTGTATATTGTGCAGCCCAGACTCTGCATTGAACCTGTATTGAAATGGCATTTTTTTACCACTTTTTGGCCAGCACACCTCGTACCTTTTATTTTGTGCGTCCCAGTTTTTTGCAAAGAGCCACCTTGTCATTAAATTTGGCTACAGAAATTTTGTAGTAACTGTTGGTGCATTTCATTGGTGCAAAAACCACCTTTTTTTTTCCGTATAACTTTTAAATAGCTGTATTGACGTGGTGCGGCCATTTTTTTGCAAAGAGCCACCTTGTACTTAAATTTGGATACAGAAATTTTCTAGTAACTATTGGTGTATTTTATGGTGAAAAAAAAAAACCTTTTTGTTATTGTATAATTTTTAAAATAGCTGTATTGAATGTGATGCGGCCCAGTATTTTTCAAAGGCCCCCCTTGTATTTTAAAATTTTTGGATACAAAAATTTTTTCTAGAAAATTTTGGTGTTTTTTCTTTGGGTGCAAAAACCACTTTTTTTTACCCGGTAACTTTTAAATACTGTATTGCACGTGGTGCGGCCGTTTTTTTGCAAAGAGCCCCTTGAAATTAAAATTTGGATCAAAAATTTTTGTGAAATTTGTTGGTGTATTTCATTGGTGAAAAAACCAGTTTTTTAATCGTATAAATTTTTTTAAAAGCTGCTTTTTGACGTGGTGCCGGCCCCTTTTTTTTCAAATCCCACATTTTTTTTGCCAATTTTGAAGAAAAATTTTCTAGTAACTGTTCCTTTTGTCATTGCTGCAAAAAACGCATTTTCTCATCCGTGTAACTTTTGATGGTTTTATTGCGTCGGTGAATCTCAGTTTGGCGCAGTACCCATTGTTGATAGTCAACTGGGGTTGTAAATCCCGGGGGACTAAAGGAAGAACATGTTATTTGGGGTTTCGGTTTTTCCACCGACCCATTTCACAGGTTTGATAGAAACAATTTTTTTTTAAATTTTTTAGTTTTGGGAAATTGGGGATTTAAGAATATCTGTGTTGCCTTCTTTGCGGGTAAAGTTACTCAATAGAGACTGTGAGAAACTTTTTATACCTTTTAAATTTTTTTATTTTCTGAAATGGAGCGAACTAAAAGTGGTAAGCGGCCCAAAGGGGTGTAGGAATGGAGGTGAGGTACGAGGGGAAGGGCTCCTTCCGGTGGGGGGGACAAACGCCAAAACCAGCACTCGTTGGTTGCGGGGAGTCAGACCTTTCATCGCTGGGTCCCTGCCCTGTGAAACTAGTAAAAACAGCGGCCTCTGTTTTCGTGGGTTTAAAGCAACCTGCATCCAGCAGTCTTACCCCCCTTCTGTCCCGGCCACAAATGTGTCTCTTATCGCAGCACCCCAAAATGAAGCGAAGGCAGCCCCAAAAGTTAACTCATGTACCCCCATGTGGATAATCCCTTTTTGAAGATCTTTTTGACAAAATGCGGTTGGGTCGAAGGCATTTCAAAGGAAATCAAAAAGGCCAAAAAAGGTGATTTTGTCACTTGGCCCAATCGCTGATGCCCTCAGAGGAGGAGAAGGGAAACCGTCAATGGCAAAAACCCCGGGGGGTTCGGCAACGCCTTGCGTGCCTGGCTTTTAGCCCGCAGCCCAGATGCAGAATGTCAGGGCGAGGAAGCAGGGTGTTTTATGATGATGATGATGATGGGAAAACATTGGGGGTCCCAACGTGGTCTTTTTGCAGAATTTGCTTGCAAGGGGACTTCATCATGACTCCTTTTTCCAACTTTTTTTTCCGTGGGGAGACGGGTTTTTAAAGGGGGCATGGCGTCCCGGGCAGGTATATCAAAGTCCATGCAACTAAAAGGTGGTTGAAAAGACTCCCTTTTTCCCCCACTTTTAAACGTGGGGCGACAGGTTTAAGGTTCATGCGTTTCCCCGGCGGGATAGTCAATGTCCCCGTTCAAGTAAAAAAGATGGTTCAAATAACTGTTCTGGGACTTTTAAAATTTGGTCATGCAGGTTTTAAGGGGCGTGTTGTGGGCAGGCAGGATTTTAATATCTTTTTTTTTTTCTGTAAATCTTGTTGTCTAATTGTCTTGATAAATGTAGCACCATCAGTTTAAGTTGTGGGGGTTATTTTCACTTCTCCCCCCCTTTTTTGGGGGAAAAATAGCTGTTGGTCCTCTCCCATAGCTTTTTAAGGTCATCGGCGATTATTTTTATCAGATATCGGGTATGGCATGAAATTTCCATATCAATTCGATCGTAAGATGTTACACATCGCCTTCCTATAATGAAAATGAGAATAATGTTTTCTTTTGTGAAATTTGGTAAATGCAAAAAGGGAAAAACATTTCAAAAAGTTTAAACCCTGTCACTGTGGGGAGTGCGTGCATTGTGAGAGAGAGAATGGAACCCCGGGTGAAGGAGGGGGGGTGTGTTGACTCGAGGATGAGTGGATTTGTTGTAATTAGGGGGAGCTATACGACAAAGAGAATTGCCCCAATTTTTTGTTTATGGTTTTCGCGAGTGGATAGTTTTTTCTTAAATCGTAAAGATAATTTAAAACTTTACAATCAGCCCTTTTCAGCGCTTCCTTAATTTTTGGGGCCATCCCAACAGAGAAGGCATAGAGCAGGGGGAGCTGGGGGTACAACGCCCTGATTGGGCAAGTGTATGGATCTCATTGGCTGCAAAATCACATGACCTTGTTTTATGTATGCAACTCCATTTCCTGTTTAGCCTCATTTCTCACTGATCTCACTATGAGAAACACGTCTCACTGCCTGTCCCAATAGCTGTTGTCACAGCTCAGAGAAGAAGTCTACTTTTATACAGAAAACCATCCTTCTAGTTGTGAAGCTTAGGATATAGTTAGATTAGAGAATTTAAGTTCTGATTTAGTTAGAGAGAGACTTGTAAAGAAAACTAGTACTGTGTGCAGCCGAGGAGGATGGGGGAGGGGCATAAAGGAGGGTTGATGATCTGCAGCCTAGCCTCTCCTGTCCTGAACTCACATGGAAATAGCAATTTTTTTTAACACTTTGTGGCCAGCAGACTTCACACCTGAGGTGAAATTGTACCTTTTGTTTTTGCATTTCTATGGGTGTAGGTGCGTCCCTGTTTTTTGCCAATAGACCCTTAGTATGCAAATTGGGTTACAGATATTTTATAGTAACTGGTGCTACATGTCAGCGTTGTAAAACCGCCATATCTCATTCATCTAACTCTTCAATAGTTGTATATTGCACTCTGTGCTCGTCAGTTTTTTTGCCAATAGCCCCCTTATATACAAATTGGGTTACAGATATTTGATAGTAACTGGAGCCTGTTGTAAGTGGTGCCAAAACTGCCATATCTAATCCATATAACTTTTAAATAGTTCTATTGCCCTTAGTGCATCTCAGTTTGGTGCAAATCGTGTACTTGTTCGCAAATTGGGTTACAGGTATTTTATAGTAACTGGCGCCTGTTGTCAGTGGTGCCAAAACTGCCATATGTAATCCATAAAACTTTTAAATAGTTCTATTACACTTAGTGCATCTCAGTTTGGTGCAAATCGTGCACTTGTACGATAGTTTGTTGAAAACTATCAATTGCTAGTCCTACTGGGCAGTTGTAAATCTCAGGGACTAAAGGAAGAACACTGTTGATTTCACAGATATTTGATAGAAACAATTCTGTTTCTTATCCTAGTTGGCCATTGGAAATTAGAGGGATTTAAGAATACCTGTGATTTGCCGTCTTTGCAGTACAGTTTCTCAATAAGAGACTGTGAAAAACACTTCCATACCTTTTAAATATCTTTCTGAACATGGAGCGAACTGCAGGTGGTAAGCTAGCAAAGAGGGGTGTAGGACATTGAGGTAGAGGTATAAGAGAAGGTGCTCCTTCCAGTGCTGGTGACAACATGCAAGCCAGCGGATCGTCGGTTGCAAGACCGTCAGGCCTGTTATCGCTGGGTCAGGGCCCTGTGAATCTCAGTAACAAACAGCGTCGCCAATCTGTTCTTCAGTGGTTAATGCAACCTGCATCCAGCAGTCTTACCTCCTCGTCCTCCCAGTCACGGCCACAAATGTCGTCATCATCATCATCAGCATGCGTCCAACATGAAGCGAAGGCAGCCCAAATGTCAACTCATGTTCCCACCACTGTGGATAATCCATTTTCTGAAGACCTCTTTGATGACACAATGCGGCTGGGGTCAGAAGGCATTTTAAAAGATCAAGAGGCCAAAGAGGATGATTTTTTCTGCTCTGAAGCCCAATCGCTGATGCCATCAGAGGA
This sequence comes from Phyllomedusa bahiana, assembly GCA_025379985.1. NCBI lineage: Eukaryota > Metazoa > Chordata > Amphibia > Anura > Hylidae > Phyllomedusa > Phyllomedusa bahiana. The sequence goes on from JAODAL010036521.1 coordinate 22,007, forward strand.
GGAGAATGAAGCCAGTCAGTCGCCATATGCCATAAACGCATCAGTAGAGGGAAGACTCTTAAGTGTTTAACCACCACCAACATGTTAAGTCACATGCAGCAAATGCATGAGTTGAAATGGAGGGAACACTTGGCGATACAGGGCCACACCGGTCCTGGGCTTCCAACCACTCTCACACCCTCTGTCTCCACCTCATCCTACTCCGCCACTTCCAAGACCGAGTTCCTCTGCTGCCATGTCCTTCAGCTTCATGAGCAAAGATCAGCCTCTGCTTCAGCCTCCACCGTCGCCCAAAAACCACCACCACCAGAGACCCATCCTACCCCTTCTCATTCTACCAGTTTGACCTGCACGCCATACAGCGGCCATTCTACCAACCAGCCTTCTGTCTACCAGGTCTGGGAGCAGAAGAAACACTTTAACCCAGACCATCCCAAAGCCAAAAGCCTGAATGCCGCCATTGCAAGGCTTTTGGCCTTGGAAATGTTGCCTTTCCGTCTAAATGGACACAGATGGGTTCCACCACGTAATGGCCCTAGCCTGCCCCCCATACCAGATGCCGAGAAGGCATTTCTTTACCCGAAAAGCCGTCCCTGCCCTGGCCCAGCCACGTGTCATATAAAATTCAAGCGCGTTGTCTGCATCTGTGTCCGGCAAAGTCCATCTGACCACCGATACATGGACTAGTAAGCACGGTCAAGGCCGCTATATCTCTGTGACAGCTCACTGGGTGAGTGGGTTGGATGTCTCTGGTGGTGACGGTGGCTCTAAGGCTCGGGGCATGCTCTTCAAAACCGCAGGGATGGTGCAGGGTTCTTTCTCCCAAGGTCCACTGGTAGCATCACGTGCCCAGAGAAACCAGTCCTTGTTGAAATTAGTATGTCTAGAGACCGTCAATACAAGGGTCAAGAGCTGTGGATGGCTCCGTGCAACGAGATTGAGCGGTGGCTGGGTGACAAGAACCTTGTGCAAGGCAAGGTGGTATGTGTTAACGGGTGAAATCTCCTGGCCACCCCTAAGATCGGTAGGCTGGAGCACATCCCTTGCCTGGCATACGTCATGAACCTCGTCGTCACAAATTTCTAAAGCGCTACCCAGGTCTCGACTGCCTGCTGAGGAAGGCTCGAGGTCTGAGTTCACACTTCCGCCGTTCGCACCCTGCTTCGTCCCAGCTGACTGCGTTACAGCATCAACTTGGCCTCCTCGTCAACCGTCTCATTGTTGATGTTGCAACATGCTGGAATTCCACCCTCCACATGCTCCAGAGATTGTGGCAGCAGTGCAATGCCATTACGCAGTACGAAGTGGCGCATGGCCTGACAAGCAGCAGTGCGGACCTCAGGGTGTTGAGCCAGTGGAGACAGGTGAAAGAGCTCTGCACCATCCTTGCGAGTTTGCAAGAAGCCACTAAAATGGTCAGTGCGGACAATGCCCTTGTCAGCATGAGCATTGTGGTGATCTCAGTTCTGGAACAAGCGTTTGACACTCTGAAACAGCAGGTCCCACCAGCAACGGAGGAGGAGGCGGACACAGATGCGGACACAGAGCCTTTCTCTTCGTGGGATCTGGAAGGCCTGACAGTTTCACAACTTTATCGGTCTTTGTTAGGCGGTGGTTAAGGGTCAAGGGCTGGTGCAAGGCAGTGCCTCAGCTCTCAGGGTACATCATCTGAGGCAAGTCAGGGCTGTGTTGAAGCTGAGGAGGAGGAAGCGGAGGAGGAGGATGAGGTATGGCTGGACACCGACGTTACTGATGTCCCTGCCTTGGAAAGAGGTTGGCACGGATTTGAGGCTTGGAAAAACAAGACTCCATCTCTCACATGAGTGCTTGGATGCTCCATTTCCTCCAAATGTCCCTCGCATTAATGCCATCAAAATGAACAACAGTTACTGGCTGGCCACCCTCCTCGATCCCCGGTACAAAGCGAAACTCAGCACTTTCCTTCCACCCAACCAAATAGAAAAGTAAAAAGGGCGGGAATTGGGAGACCATGCTGATTGATCAACTGGAGACATCTGTTGGGGTCTGCTTCCCCGTTCTTCAAATGTCACGGTGGAAAAACGTCAGCAACGTGACAGCAGTAGAGTGCCAAGTAGTCGCGGCAGCAGCAGGCATTGTGGCAGAAGCCTAATGGGTGACCTCTGGCAATCCTTATTTACCACTTCACCAACGCATGTAATGCAGGGACAGATACAACACACAGAGCCCGGCTTAAGATCATGGTGCACGTCTATCTGCGTCTCAACCACCGTTGTTTTTGATATAATTCCGGACCCAGTCAACAAACTGGGTATCCAAAATGGATGAATTTGGCCCGAGCTCGCGCCACGCCATAGGGTGTTGTCCTGCCCAGCAGCCAGCGTCATATCTGAGCGGACCTTCAGCACAGCTGGAGGAGTCATTAGAGACAAACGCATCCAGCTTTCCACAGATAATGTGGATTGTTTGACTTTCATCAAGATGAATCAGGCGTGGATCTCTGATGATGTTGTGGCCCCAATTGCCGAGGTCACCGATTAGTTTTCCCGGGCTACTTCACATTCCTCTTCAAACAGAAATGGTCCTCTTGAAATTTTTTTTTAAAATGATCATTTCTTACTGCAATTTTTATTCTTAGTTCCCAAAAGGTAATTTTGCTGGTTTTACAGTGAGGAGACACCAATTGTACACAGTTTCATGAAAAAAACGTATTCCGTTTACTCACTTCTTCATTAAAAATGTTCGTACTGTCAGTGGTTTTGGAGTAATGGTGCTGTGAGATACAGCTATAATCAAGGTCCTTTGGACCAGAAATGTGGCTTCTAAATGGCATTTCTCCCTTACAATTTTTAACAGTGGCCAAGAAGACATTTTTATAATTGTTTGGGTCATGCTGCTGTGAAATACAGCTATACTACAGGTCCTATTTTAAAAAATGTGGTTTCTAGCAGACATTTGTTTTTCACAATTGTCAAGAGTGGCCAAAGGGTTATGTTTTGAATTTTTTGGGGCATGTTGCTGTGAAATACAGCTATGCAACAGGTCCTATTTAAAAAAATGTGGTTTCTAACAGGAATTTGTTCTTCACAATTGTCAACAGTGGCCGAATGGTCAAAGGTCATAGCTCACACTTCCGTTCCCGCACTCTGCTTCAGCATGACTGTTTTCGTTGCTGCATCATAAGGGCTTTATTGCCGTGTTAATAGATGAGGGGCGCCAGCCCTGGCTCTCACCGCACCCATTGTAACTCCAGCCCTGCTAGATGAACCTGCATGTTAATAGATGACAGACGCCAGCCCTGGCTCTCACTACACCCACTGTAATTCTGGCCCTGCCAGCTGAACCTCCGTGATCCACGTTTACAGCCTCACCCACCTTGATCAGTCATTTTCTTCAACCCACTTGACAGTAGAATGCAGGATTTTCAGACAGGCCTCGTTGACCTACTGGGGACATCTGTTTCGTTTGCTTTACATTCTAATGTCATGGTGGAACAATGTCACCAGTAGAATGGCAAGTAGCTCTAGTGGCAGCAGTATTGGAAAACGTTTTTTTTTAATATAGTTACAGTGTGTGCAGAATTATTAGGCGAGTTGTATTTGAGAGGGTTCTTTTTATTATTGAACAACAACAATGTTCTCATCAAACCCAAAAGACTCATAATACAAAGCTTAATATTTTTGGAAGTTGAAGTGGTTTTTTTTTTAGATTTGGGCTACTTGGGGGAATATCTGTTTGTACAGGTAACTATTTAGTGCAAAATTATTGGGGCAACTTAAAAAAAACCCAAAATATTACCCATCTCACATTTTATTTTCACCAGGAAAAACCAATAAACAGAAAATTGACAAAAAAAAATTCAAAAAATTCAAAAAAAAACCCAAATCATGACCAATTAGCCAGCTTTTTTTACAATGACACCAAACCCCTTCCCAAACCCATAGATTCTGACAGTTGCTTGATCTTTTACATCAACTTTAAACGTGCCAGCCACCACAACCTCCCAGACACTGTTCGAGAGGTGAACTTTTTCCCCTCCCTGTAGATTCACATTTTTGGGGGACCAAGTTCTCAGGGGTTCAATCAGGTAAAAAGGGGCCATTTCATTTTTTTTTCTTCTTTTAGCCTTTCGCCAGTCACGCTGTGGGTTTTGGATGTGTGAGGGGCATTGCCCTATTGACATGCATTTCTTGAACGATACCCGACTTTTCCGTACACTGTTGAAGAAAGTGTCTTCCAGAAACTGGCAGTGGGTTGGGAGTTGAGCTTCATCCATCCTCAACCCAAAAGGTCCCACAATTCTTTTGATGAACCACCCATACCAGTACCCATTTCCCCCCCTTCTGCGTTTGAGTCTGAGTGGGCTCTTCCCCTTTCCCGATCCAAAACCTCGGGCCCACCCATCTGGCCCATAAAGGGTCACCTCTTTTAATCAGTCCAAAAAACCTTTGAAAAATCTTTTAAAAGGGGGTTGTTCGCTACAGTTTTGGGGTTTTTTAATTAAAAGATTTTTTAAAAAAACAAGCAGCTTTGCAATATATTTTTATTAAAAATGTCCTACTGATTTTGATTTATCCCTGTTGGTGGGGCATCACTCCTAAACCCCTATAGCAGCCGACCTTTTGATCTTTATCCACTGGCTGCTGGGGATGACTCTCTGTTTCTGAAAACAGTCAAGCAGAGGCCCCTCCTCCAGTATTTATTAAAATTTATTTTTTTAAATTTTTATTTATTATTATTATTATTATTATTTTTTTTTAAAGCGCCATTGTTTCCGGGGCGTGAAATTCGGGGGGGTTACATACATTACAAAAGTCAAACAGTACAGTGATGGGATAATGACAATTTGGGATGCAGAGGGAGAGAGGGGCCCTACCCGCGAGGGCTTACAAACAAGGAGGAGGGAAAAAACGGAGGAGGGGCAAAAAGTCTGTGGAAAAAGTAGTGACAAATTTAGTGAAGGTTATAGGCAAGCCTGAAGAAAAGGGTTTTCAGGTTGCTTTTTAACTGGTGAAAATGGGGGGAGTCGTGGTTTGGGCAGGAGTTCCAGAGTGTGGGTAAGCTGGGGGAAGTCTTGGAGAGGTTGTGTGAGGAGCGATAAGGGGAGAGCAGAGAGAAGGGCCGTGAGGGGCGGGGAAATGGGTGGGGGGGGAATTTTTGGGAAAATTTGGGGAGAGATGAAAGGGGGGGAGGTCATGGAAGCCTTTTAGGCATGGTTTTTAGCGAAATGAAATTCGTGGGGAAAAGGAAGCCAGTGAAGGGGGGGCAGAGGGGAGGCAGGGATACGGGGAGAGAGGTGGATAAGAGGGAAAAAAAGTTAAGGGTGGATTGGGGGGGAGCGAGGGTGCTAGCTTGGGGGGCACTGAGAAGGAAGTTGCAGTAGTTGGCGGGGGATGCAAGGGGAGGACCGCATTTTGTAGTGTCTACCAGGAATCGGGTGCAGAGATTTTTTTTTAGGTGGAGGGGCAGACGAGGGAGGGTTTGGGGTTGGTTTGAAAAATAAAAAGAGTCTAGGATTACCCAAGACAGCGACTTTGCGACCCTGAAAGTGTAGAGCCCTTGCTGTAATAAGAGATAGGGGGGGTAGATTTTTAGGTGGAAAATGATGAGTTCTGTTTTCTTTTCCCCATTTAGTTTTAGGAGACTGAGAAAGAAAGGGGGAAAAAAGGAGGACAACAGTCAGGGATCCCCCGGGGAGTAGAGAAGGCATCTGGGCGAGATGTAGATTTGGCTACATCACAACAGGTGGAAAGAAAAACCATGGAGGCTATGAGCTGACCCCAGGCCAAGGGGTGATAGAAAGAGATGGACCCCGGGCTGACCCTGGGGGGCACCAACAGAGGTGGGGGAGGAGGTGGAGCAAGAATAGAGGGAAGTGAAAATCCGATCAGGAGGACGGGGTTTCCCGGAAAGAGCCAAATCCCTGAGCCAGGGGGGGGAAAAGGTTTGAGCAGGGGGGAATGGCACTGTGTCAAAGGCAGGGACAGTCCAAGAGGGGGGGACCAGAGTATGGCATGAGGGTTTTTTGCATTACTAATCATTATACTTTGGTTAGGGGGTTTGTAGAGTGGGGGGGTCGAAAACCAGATGTAAGGGGGCAAGAAGAGAGTTGGAGGGGGTGGGAGACGCTGAAGGATGCTGCTCGAGGAGTTTGGGAAGAAAAAGGGAGCATGAGATGGGGCGATGTTGGGGAAAAGGGGAAGGGGTCAAGGGTTTTTTTCGTATGTGATGCTTCCATAGGGGAGGGGAAAAGGCTAATCCCGTGTGTGCTGTGTTTCCTGTTAACCCGTGTTTTCCGCTTCTCCTGCTCCTACACAGATTGAGGAAGCAGAGAAGGCTGATAATAGATGTGACAGAAAAAAGGTGTTATTTTAAATATGAGTGTCTTGGAGCTCTGCAACTAATAAACAATCAGGGAGGATGTGAACGGTTCATGCTCTCTGTACTATGACACATCGTGATTATGTAATTTACCCCCAGCTCCCTGTGTCTGTTCTGATAGGGTTTGTTTTTGGGAGATGTGGAATTTGTATGCAAACAGGGGGTTAAAAGGGAAACAAAATCCCCTCCCCGCTCTGCTATTTTCTTCACAGCTTCACAAACCCTCCACACTCATAGATCAGCCCCCCTCTTGTCTCCCGGGGGCTGACAGTGCAGCTGATCTGGCAGCACACACAGGGTTTAAACCCGGCAGCAAACCCCCTCGCCTTCCCCCTCTGTATAGAAGTTATGTAGGAAGCTTTTTGTTTTGAGGGGGGGGGGAAGAGGGGGGAGAAGAGGCAACAAGTAGCATGCCCCCAATTCAAAAATCCTTGCTCCCGACAATTGAAGCAGGCTGAAAGCCCGTAATGAGACAACCCTTTAAGATATTTCTTGCCCAGTCTTGACATTTTATCTTAGTTTCTTGTTAAAGGTGGTCGTTTTCAGCCTTTTTTACCTTTGGGCCCGCCCTGAGTATCGCCACCTTTTGCTTTTTTTATACTCCAGTGCGTTTCAGCTTAAATTTTTCCCCAATTCATGGGCTTATTTTGTCTTTTTTTTTTAACAGCTTCTTGCGCCCCGTTGGGTATTTCCCCAGGGAAACGCTTAAATTTTTCCCGGTAAATAAACGCTTAAAAAGTCCGCTTTTTTTAATCTGGGGGTTTCTTTGTTTGTTTGGGGGTTTCAGCTGGGGTAAGGACCGGGTTTAGTCAATGGCCCGTAAAACAAAAATGTTTGCTTTAAATAAAAATGCCTTCTAGCACTTGGGGGAATCTGGTGTCATGCAGTTTTTAAAGGGTTTCATGCGGGCGGTCAAGGAAAGGAATAGTCAATGTCCAGTCAACAAAAATTGGTTGGTTTTAAAAAACTCCTTTTTCCCGGGACATTTTTTAATTTTGGGTGGGTCATGCAGAAAAAAGGGTCATGCTGCGGTCCAGGACGGCAAGTCGATGTCCAGTTCAACAAAAAAGGGTGGTTAAAAGATTTCCTTTTTCCCAGCTTTTTTTAATCTGTGGGTCATGCGGGTTTTTGGGGGTAAATTGTGTGGTACAGGACGGGTTTATAGTCAATGTCCAGTTAAATTTAAAAATGGTGGTTCAAAAAAATACTTTTTTCCGGGTTTACTTTTTAATTTTTGGTAGACGGGTTTTTAAGTGTCATGCTGTGGCCCAGGACAGGGTTTAGTAAATGCCCTGTTAAAACTAAAATGGGTGGTTAAAAAGGGGACCCCTTTTTTCCCGGGCCCTTTTTTAAAAATTATGGAGGTCGGGACGGGTTTTTAAAATGGTCTTTACTTTTGGTTTACAAAAACAGGTATAGTCTATGTCCAGTTCAACAAAAATTGGGTGGGGAAAGGGGCTCCTTTTTTTTGGCATTTTTAATTGTGGGTAAGAAAAGGTTTGGGGGGTTTTCATGCTGTTTTCCAGGCAGGGAAAACCCAATGCCCAGTTCAACAAAAATTGTAGTTAAAATAATACTGCTTCTGGACTTTTTTAATTTGGGGGTTTTCATGCAGATTAAAAGGGCTTAAATACTGGGGTTACAGGCCCCAGGGATGTGAAAACTTTGTGTTTTTTTGGATCTTTTTGGGCCAAAATTGTTTCCCTAAGATGTAAAAAGGTATCCAGTTTACTTTTTTTAGATTTTAAATTTCCCAAACTTCCCCCCCCCCTTTTTGGGGTTTTGAAAGAATGAAGTGTTTTTCCTCCCCCTTAACTTTAGGGTTTCATCGGCGTTTTATCTATTATCATTTAGGGGAGGGAGCGATTTGTCAAATATCGTTATCGTTTGGGAGGGTCGATTTCGGCAATTTTCATAACGATATGATAGCAATAACAGATTATCGAGGGATGACCATTAAAGTCTATGGTAGAGGAAAAAACACCTTCATTCTTACACCCAACGGGGTGGAAAAAGCGGGGAATTAAATCCAAAAACAGCAAACGGGAAATACGTGTTTAATCTTGGGAAAGAAAAATTAGGTTTTTAAAAAGTCACGGAAAAAATTTCCAAAATCATTCACAACCCCTTTGTCTTTTTCCACAGCATAAAATTTTAAACCCTGCATGACCACAAATTAAAAATTTGCCAAAAGGCAGTATTTTTTAAAACCCCATTCATTTTACTTGACATTGTTTACCCCTGTCCTGGGCCACGCATGAACCCCAAAAACCTGCATGCCCCACAGATTAAAAAAGTGCCAAAAAAAGGGAAAGCCCTTTCAACCCCATTTTAGTTGAACTGGACTTTGGGGTTATACCTGCCCGGGGCCACGCATGCCCCTTTAAACCCTTTCTGACCCACAGATTAAAAGTCCCGGGAAAAACGAAGTCTTTGAAAAACCCATTTTGTTGAATGGATTTTTGGGGATTCCCAAGTTTTGGACCGCAGCATAAACCCCAAAAACCCCGTGGTGCCCCTTTTTGGAACTTTCCAGCAAAAAATTTTCAATAAAAAATTAAACTATTTTAAAAAAAACTCGTTTTCCTTTATGCTGCTGTAGAGCTATTTTCCCATTCTACTGGTGACATTTTTCCCCACCGTGCATTAGAATGTAAAGCAAACGAAAAAGATGCCCCCAGTAGGTAAACGAGGGCCTGTCTGAAAATCCTGCATTCTACTGCCCATGTGGGGTTGGAGGAAATTTTTGATCAAAGGGGTGAGGCTGTAAACTTGGTCATGCAGGTTCGCTGGGCGGGGCCAGACTTACATTTGGGGGGGTTTTGGGTGAGGCAAGGGGCCCGGGTCCTTCATCTTTTAAAACCGCAGGTTCAGCTGCGGGGCCCGAGTTTACAGTGGGGTGCGGTGAAAACCCGGGCGGGTTTGTTCTTTCATTATTAACAGCAGGTTCGGGCTAGAAAGGGACCGAGTTACAGTGGGTTTGGTGAGGCCCAGGTGGGCACCCCCCCCTTCCCCATCCTTTAAACACGGAAAAAAAATGCCCTTATGACGCAAGGAAAACGAAAATTTTGTCGTGCTGAAGCAGATTAGGGGAAGTGAAAGTGTGGCTAAGACCTCCACCCCTTTCCCCTCAGTCCAGCAAGACTGGGTAGGCTTGAGAAATGTCTGCCTTCCCGGAAGCGCTTTGCCCCTCCATATGAGTGCGGTCCAATTGAGTTAAAGGGAAATGTGGTGGTTGACGCTCCTTTCCCCCCAGGTGCCCTTTTTCTTGGCTTCTTTTTCTCTTTTTTAATTTCAAGTTTTGGGGAAAATTGTTTTGGGTTTTTTGGGGGTTGGGCCCAAATTTGGCCTCTTTACCCCTTTCCCCCCTGAATAACCTACATCTGTTCAAGTTTCCTGTACCCCCCTTGTAAATTCAAAGGGAATATTTGGGGGTTGTTTTTGGGACTTTCCCAATTTTTCTTTAGTAGTTTAATTCTAAAAAACCATTGTTAAAATAGGAGGGAATTCCAAAATCATTTTATGTTTTTTTTTTTTTTTTGTATTTTAAAGTGTTGTCTCATACGGGATTACTAGCTATGTTAAAGATCTTGCAAAAACAAGTCATTTTGCAAAATGTGGCCAAATTAAAAGTGTCCTACCCCATTCCTGTTTTTTTCAACCAAAAATTTCCCCATAAATTTCAAAACATCACCCCCTTTAGGAAATCTTGACAATGGAGAACCAAAAAATTTGTTGTTAGAAACCCATTTTTTTATAATTTGGGGCCTGTTTGTTTAGCTTTTATTTTTACGCAAAATGGGCCCCAAAAAAATTTAAAACATGACCCCCGTCCCAAACTTGGGCAATTGTTTAAAAAAAAATGTCTGTTAGAAAAACCCCATTTTTTTTAAAATAGGACCCGTTTGTTAGCTGATTTCACAGCGGGATGGGCCCAAAAAAATTATAAAAATGACTTTCCCTTTGCCACTGTTTAAAAAAAGTGAGGGAGAAATGCCACTTAGAAAACCCCAAATTTCTGTTTCCCAAAAGGGCCTGGGTTATAGCTGTTTTTCTCCCCAGCACCAGACCCCAAAAAACCCTTTACCTGAAGAAAAAATTTTTTAAAGATTTAAGTGAGTAAATGGAATACGATTTTTTTCGGTGAAAAACCTTGTACAGTTGGGTCTTTTACAGTCCCCCTCACCCCAAAAAACCCAAAAAGGGAAATTTTGGGGAATGAGGGAATTAAAAAATTTCAGTAAAAAATGTTTATTTAAAAAAAAAAAATTTAAGGGGGGGACCATTTCTGTTTTAAGAGGAATGTGAAGTAGTTGAAAAACTAATCGGTGACCTCGGGGAATTGGGGCCCCCAACTTCCCTCAGAGGACCCTGCCTGTTTATTTTTGATGAATTCAAAACGTTTAACATTATCTGTGGAAAAACTGGATGCGTTTGTCTGTAATTTACTCCTCCAGCTGTGCTGAAGGTCCGGGGTTTTGATTTTGACGCTGGCTGCTGGGCAAAGGGCAAAATCTCTATGGCGTGGGTGCGAGGGTTGGGCCATTTTATCCTTTTTTGGGTAAACCGAAGCGGGGGGGGGCTGGGTCCGCAAATATCCCAAAAAAATCGGGTTGGACGCAGATAGTTGTTCCCCCATGATTTAAGTTTGGGCTTGTGAGTTGTATGTGTGCCCCCCCATTACATTTCGTTGGTGAGGGGGTAAAAAAAGTTTGCCAGAGGTCAACCCTTTTGGCTTCTGCCACAGTGCCTGTTTTCTGCTGCCGCTAGGTACCCTTTGGGGCTCTTTCTGCTGTCACTTTTGAAGAAAGTTGGGCCATTTGAAGAAAGTGAAGCAGATGCAAAAAGATGTTCCCGTTGACAATCAGCACGGTCTCCTTTCCCGCATTTTACTCTCTTTTTGGGTGGGGGAAGGGAAAATTTCGAGTTTTGCCCTTTGTAAGGGGTTCCCGGGGGGGGGCCACCCGGGAAAATGTTTTTTCCCGTTTGTGGGTTTTTAAAGGAGGATTTTGTTTGGGGGAAAAGGGCTTTTCCCAAAAACTCATGTGAGAGTTTGGGCCTTGATTGCCCAAAGCCTTCTGGGTCGAGGGGCAAATAGCAAAAATGGTCCTTCCCCATCTTCCTCCTCTTCCCCAATTTCATGCCGAAACCCCTTTCCCAAGGGGAGGGAAATCGGGAACGTCGGTGCCGGAATAAACCTTTCCTCCTCCTCACTTCCTCCCCGCATCAAAACAGCCCTGACTTTCCCCGTTGCTGTACCCCGAGGCTGGGCGCCGCCTTGCACAAGCCCCGGACCCTGAACCATGCCTTAAAATAGACTGGGTAAAATTGTGAAATGTTTAGGCCTTTTGGGTTTTCGGGAGGGGAAAAAAAAATCTTTACCCCGTTTGTTTGTGGTTTTATATTCAGTTTAAAAACACAGTGTTTTTAAAAGCACATACAAATAATTTTTTTTGGTGATTTTGGAGGGGCAAAATTTTTTTAAAAGGGTTTTTTAAGCGTATTTGTTTTTTTTTTTAAATTAGTAAAAAAACACGGGTTTTTCTATACCAAAAAGACAAGTAAATTCTTTATGGTCCCTTTTGGAGCGCATTTTATATCCAAGGGGTTTTCCCAAGCCCGTTAGTGGGTTTATTTGTAGCAAATTTCAGGGGGTATATTTATCTTTTACGTTTTCTTCTTAAAAAGGGGTCTGTAAAATTTTTTAACAAAAAGTTGTCAAAACAGAGGGGGTGGGGGGGTCTTCACATGCGGGGGCCAAATGGGGAAAAACATTCTGGAGCCCGGCCCCCAGGTCGCAGCAATTGGAAATGGGTTTGCCCGGGAGGGGTGACTCGGGGAGGCCCGAAAATGCCCCGGTGTCATTTTAGAGCCGTGGGTTTTAAACAAACAACCCAAGGGTTCTTAATTGGTTGGTAGGGCCCCCCCCCCCCCCCCCCAAATTTATCCTGATGGGAAAATTTAAACCCAGCCCAAAAGAAAAACCCCTTTGGAATTTTAAATTGCGCTAAAGAAATCACCCGGAAAAAAAAATTTTCTGGGAATGTTGGTGTAAAAAAAAACGGTTTAATTTTTGACTACCCAAAAACAAAAAACACGCTTTAAATTTAACCCCTTTGGGTATTTAAAATTTGTTAAAAGAAATCCTAGGGAAAAATTTTTTGTCTTTGGTTTTAAAAACACCATTTATTTTACTGACTGCAAAAGCACAAACAGGCTTAATTAACCCTTGAATAAAAATTGCGCTCCAGAAATCACCAGGAAAAATTACTCTTCTGTGGCGTTTAAAAACACCGTGTATTTTACTGAATATGAAAGCACAAACAGGCTTAATTAACCCTTGAATATAAATTGCGCTCCAGAAATCACCTGGAAAAAATGAACTGGTATGTGGCGTGTAAAAACGGCATGTATTTTACTTACTACAAAAGCACAAACAAGCTTAGACAACCCTTGGATATTCAATGTGCTCCAGAAATGACCAGATGGCATTAAAATGTATATGGGGTATAATTGGACCCACACTGGACTTCAATTACAATACCCCACAAACTGAATCAAAATTATAACGGAAGAGGAGCAGTCTCTGATAAAAGCAGTGACACCCCCCCAAAAAAAAAATCGCTGTTAAAAACAAATTTATTTTGTGTGAGATCTCTGCAGAAGCTGCAGCAGTGGCACAACGAGGGCAGTATGAGCAGCCAGCGTCACGTCCGGACTTATATTGTGCTGTGACGTCACAGAATCCCACCGGTCTCTGATTGGCTTCATCTCTGCACATGTCATTGAGGGTCCTCCTTTCTTCCTCCCAGACTTCTTTGCCCCATGTAACGCCATGTGCTTGCGGCCATTTTAGCAATTAAAAACACGCTTCGTTCCCGCGAATCACCCCAAAACGAATTCCACTTCGTTAGAATCGATTCGCCTTTCTCTAACTACGAGTTTCGACTTACGATTCGGTATCTCGCTGCGCCTCGTCTGCCACCTCAAGCTAGTCACGCCAGGGGTAGCAACCTGGTAGGACTCCCACCGCAGAAAATCCATCCTGCCTTGCGGCAGGCTCTGGTGAAAACCGGGACCTACTTAGACCCTGGTGTGGCCTCTACCACCGCTTGCGGTGGTCCAGAGGAGCCACTACCCATGTCGTTACAATGGCAGAAGTGAATGCCAAGTTTCCTGGCCAGTTCTTTGAATGGTGCAGAGTCCACCACTTGAAAAGGGAGGGACTGCAGTACCACCAACTTGGACAGGAGCACGGTCAGCTTCTGCATTTAGGGATGGCTAGACGCATACTGCTAGACATTCAAATTCAAAAAACAGAGGCACACTATGGACTAAGGAAACCATCAAATGGAATATAGGAAATTTGGAAAAAGCATTACTGCTAACTAGGATACATGAAAAAAATTGAGCTTATCAGTTCACACTTTTGGCCAAAAATGTTTAAGCCCACCTCCCAATCGTCAAGGAGACCTCAAGTGCAGGTGGGTCCTACGCTATTGTTACCTCTATTGGGTTCTGTTCAGACCTGCATACTTTAGGGAGCGAAGATACCTGCTTCAAAGAACACTGCACTTTTTTAAACCCTGGGTCAGTGGGTGGGATCCAAAAACAAAAATGTAGACTACCACTCCTCCCTACATATAATCAAAAACAACAATTGTTTTCCTTAGTCCATAGTGTGCCACTGTTTTTTGAATTTGAATGTCTATATGTATTGCTGCCACACCAGTCTGCATTTGTTTTTTCAAACAAAGTTTTTCCATGTGCAAAACCAATTGTTGTTCCACTGGGTGCTGCTGCTGTTTGGACAGGATGGAAAACCACATCTGAAACACATATGGTGACACTACATGATGTTGATGCAGGGCCGTGGTGCTAACGTTAGGTCTCTGGTCACGCTTTACGTTCTGCCCACAGATTCTACATATAGTTATGTTTAACCCTCCTCTTGTGTCTCGTCAAAAAACTGGCACACAGCCGAGTAGGTGATTTTACCACCAAAGCTCCGCACTGACTGACTGTTACCGCCGTTGACCCGGTGAGCCCCTGTTCCGCTACTGTTCTGGGACCTGCAAAGTGGGTGGTCTAAATCACGGCCATTTGGTTCTCAACCTCCCACTGCTGCCACCCTGCTGACTCCCAGCCACACTACCGACTTACGTTCTACGCCACTGCCTGACACGCAAGCTGCCGCTCTCTTCTCCCAATGATAATGATGAAGCCCTTGTACACTGTTGGTCTGGGTCAGCTCATAGCATAACATGGCTTTCAAAACCACCAATATGCATTAACTCTCTACTGTCCAAGATCCCAGATTGTCTGTCGTCCAAATGCTCCTTCTTCTCCTCCTGTCTCCTAAAACTTAATGTAGAGAAAACGGAATGCTTCCAGGGCCGGGACAATGGGTAGTCGAGGGTAGGTGACTGCGTAGGCCACCACTTCATCCCAGGGAGAAAAGGGGGCACAAGGAGGCATGGAGTGGGCTGAATTTTCCATTTGGGGGCACTTTATGCCTTGTTTAACTAGGGCACCTTACCTTGTCCCAGCCTTGCTTGCTTCACCCGGCTCCCAAGTGCGATCGGCTACATCGATTAGTGTTTTCCTGTTACCGCCGTCCACCTCAACGGTGTTGCTGTACAAAGCCTGACCACTCACAACATATTCCCCCCATTGCAACTCTCCTCATCACTATTTGCCCGCTTCTGCAAGAAGCAGCGGATGTCTTCCCCACCTCTTTGCTGCCCACTGTCCTCAAATATTTTGTCCTCACTGTATAGTGGCGCAGAGGCCACAGCACATAGTAGTTCTCTGGCTGTGGGAAGCGAACAGGACAGAGGTGGGTTGAGGACAGGTGAGAGCCCCTCACCTGCTCCTGGGCCATGCCAACTAGGGGTTGTGTGTGACAAACCCACAGACTCTTGGCTGGGGTTGTCAGATGTCATCTGGGAGAAAGTGTATAGTGTGTGGTCAACACATGGCCAGTAGATGACACCGGATGCTGTGGCCTCGCAGGGTGACTCCTGCTGTGACGTCCACTTACTGTGCTGCGATCTGTGGCAGCTCCAGGAACCTACTATTGTGTTCTTTGACGCTATGGTGGGATCTTAACCCTCAGCTTGTTTTCTTCCAGCTGGTTCTGCCATGACTTTATCATTCCCGCTTCAATTTTTTGGTCAGTTTTTCCACCGTAAGTGCCCAGGGAATTGAAGGGTGAAGCGATTCTAATAGCGGCGGCAGTCATGTGCGTGGCAGACTTAAACACCACATTGTATGAAGACCAAACCAAGCTCCCTCTGCATATTTAAGAATGGCACAATGTTCTACAGCACCCTACAGGCTCTCTGCAGCCAGGAAATAGCTGTTTTTTAAAGCAATTCGTCCCGAATTTATTCTGGACCAAATAATTTTGTTGGGAAATTCAGCAAAGTCGGCAAATCGAATTTTTGAGAAATTCTCCCATCTCTAAAAAAATAATACATTAAAATTTTGAAATTTCACCTCCCTATCGCTTTCCTTTCTGTAAAACACTTAGAGCGACATGTATGAATGGCATTTACGCCTGTTTTCTGGCGTATCATGCGCCTCACCGGCCCAAATCCGCTGTCGGACGCAGGGATGCGATGTTAGGCGCAGCGTTCTCCACTTTCAGCTGCGCCTCACATGAAGGGGCGTGCAACGGGCGCGGTGTGGGCGTTCCTGGGCGGGACGCGGCGCACTCGAAAACTCCGAGGCATGTATGATCGCGGGTCGGCAAAGTGCGGCGCATTGTAGCGCTCGGCAGCTCCGACAATCAGACCTAGTTGATTCTGATCTAAATGCTCCGGTGGAGGCGAAGTGAAGCTAGAACGTAACATGAGAGGAAGCAGATAGAAGATCGCAACAGAAATCTCGGCTCTCAGCTCCGTGCGGCATGAAGTATGATTCCGAAAAAATATCGCCTTTATAAAGGAGTAAAACATCAGAAAAAAGAGCTCAAATCTCAAAAATAAAAAATAAATAAAAAAAAATCACTTTCCAAAAATCTAGAACGGGCCAATATGGGAATTAGATTTTAAAAATTTCCCGGGGAAATCAGATATTCAAACTGTAAACTATTTTATTGGTCGGCATAAACCAACAATAAAAAAAAGGGAGTAACAGGACCCATTAAAACCTAGGGAGAACTATTGACCAATCAAAAAAAAGGCGGGACAGTTCAAAATCGTAAAAAGCAGAAAGAGTGATTGGTTAACTGGGGGGGGGGCTTGGCATTCCACCAAATCAAGCCGACTACTTGTCCCATTGATCATGGAGAGACCGGCAAAGAATTTTTGGTCCCGTGGGGCATGGAGTTGATTAAAAAAAATCTTTTTTTATTAATGTAAAATATTCTCGAAAAGACAAAAACCTTCAAAAAATAAATCAATCAAATCACAAAAAGGGTTTGTCGCCAGACCCGGCGCTAATCGGGAATTGCAATATAAGAATTCCCGGGGAAAACATAATTCAAATTTTTTAAGCTCTTCACAGGGGGCCCGCAAAAAACCACCCAAAATCAGAATAGGAGCGCATGGCCCATTCAAACCTAGGAGGAGTATTGCCCAACCCAAAAGGAGCCCCGGGGACCATTAAAATAAAATGAAAAGACCCAGAAGTTGTCCCATGGGGTATATAAAATGATCAAATAATGGTGGTAAAGAAAAAAAAAAATTTTAAATTTCAATAAAACTTTTTTATTTTTTTTTATTTTCGTTCACCCTACTTGATACTTGGCAAACGAAAATAAAGAAAAAATTAATTTAGAATTAATTTTTTTTTTCTTTACCCCCCATATTTTCTGAAATTTATATACACAGGGACAACTTCGGAGTCTTATCATTTGATTTCGGGCCCTGTACAGTTTTATTCCCAATTTAAGGGGAAAACCCATAAGAGCTGTACTCTCCCATTGGCCAAAAAAACCGGGACCTCTTTAACTTAGCCAATCACAAACAAGCTCGTTGCATTTCTTTTCCCCCTAGAACCTAAAAGTAGCTCGCGCTCGATTGGGCCGCAAGCCCCCGCCCCCGCTAGCTCAACCAATCGCCTTTTCTGCCTTTTTACTGTATTTTTGAAGGCCCCCCTTTTAAATGATTGGTCAATATTTTCCTATTAAATGGGTCCCTGTCGCCCCTATTCTGATTGGGCAATACTCCCCATAGGTAGAAAGGGCCACGTTCCCTATTCTATTGGGGTTTTCTGCCGACCAATGAGAAGACTTAAACAATTTGAATTACTGTATTTCCCGGGAATTTCGAAAAATCCCCAAATTCCCCATGTAGCGCCGGGCTCGGCGACAAATGCGTTGTTCGGGGTTTAATGATTTATGTTTATAGAAGGGGTTTCATCTTTTTCAGAGAAAATTTTTTCACTTAATAAAAATTTTTTTTTTTATCTAATAGCCACACGGCCTGAGACCGAGAATTCATTGCCCCTCTTCCATTTACTACATGGGGGAAATAGCTCGGCTCTGATATGCCCGGATGCCCCCCCACTCTTTAACCAATAGCTCTTTTTGCTCTTTACGGTATTTTTTAAAAATTCCCCCTTTGATTTTGATTGGTTCTAACTTCTCCAAGGTTTAAGGATCCCTGCCTCCATTCTGATTGGCCGGGGAATCAACCCCCCCTAGCTCAACCCAACCATCAGCTCTTTTCTGTTTTTTTACTGTATTTTGACTGTCCCCCCCTTTGATTTTTATCAAAATTTCTCCATAGGGTTTTAAGGTTACTGCCTCCCATTCGATTGCTGGCCTTTTGCCCACCAAAGAGAAGAGCTTAAAATTTGAATTTCGTATTTCCCGGCAATTTTCAATATCCAAATTCCGATGTAGCGCCCTTCTTTATTTTTGGAAAATGTTTTTTTTTATGTATTTTTTTAGTAGGTTGGAACTCTTTCTCAGAAAATGTTTGACGCCTTTATAAAGGCGATTTTTGGATTCATACTCCATGCCGCACGGACATGTTTAATGATTTCTCGCTGTTTTCCAGCCTGTCTCGAATCGGAATACATGTTCGGCGCAGTCCCGCACTGTGCCTAAGTCCCGCACTGCGCCCCACACACTGGCGAGGCGCGGCAGACTTTACATGGTATGTATGAGCACGCCCCGGCGCCATCATAAATCAGGCGCAGATTTCGCCGGAAAAGAGGCGGAAAGGTGCGCTCCGACACGGCAAGAATCATACATGTTACCCTTAGAGAGTTAATATACTTCCTGAATACTGTAAGGTGCGCAGTTCCTTAGATGGAATCATTTATTGGGGTCTCTAACATATCAGTCCAAGTCCAAACTGGAATGGTCTGTAAAAAGATCTGTTAAATAAATTTTCCTAAAAATTAAAAAAATTGCTGCAAAATTTCTAAGCTCCCTAGTGATGTAAAATTCAAAAGACATTTAAAAAAATATGCCAAATTACACTAGACATACGGTAGCAGCTAGCTATAAACTATTCTGTGTGGCATAACTATCTGCTTTAAACAGAGAAATGTTTCAAATTTGAATATGTGAGTTTTAAAAAAA
The DNA here is from genome assembly GCA_025379985.1 of Phyllomedusa bahiana. Classification (NCBI taxonomy): domain Eukaryota; kingdom Metazoa; phylum Chordata; class Amphibia; order Anura; family Hylidae; genus Phyllomedusa; species Phyllomedusa bahiana. Next base: position 40,908 of record JAODAL010036521.1, read on the forward strand.
CTGCCAACATTTTGAGATTTTTCACAAATAAACAGGGATTGTATGAATCAAGCTGTATTTTTTCTTAAAACAAAACATATCACAAGAAAAAAAAGTCTATGAATCACACGGATAGGTAAAACGTAATGAAAAGTTATTCCCACATATTATTAACATAAGTCAAATTTGAAAATAGGGCTTTGGATTTTGGTCCAAGACTGTTTGTGTCCCAAAGGGGTTAATTACATCTGGTCAAGAATTGTAAATACATAGGCAATGGTGGAAGCATTGAAGAAGAACTGAAGATTTAATTTACATATAAAATGGATTTCTAATAATCTTACTAGAATAAAAATATGTTTGACTTTGCTATAGTCAGATTTCTCACCTGTAAGTGTCCAAAAATCCAAAATATTTGTGCCAGGTTTAAAGATATTTCTGAATTCATATCTACAATAACCCCAACCAAGTTCCCAAACTTCCCACAAAAGAAATTAGGAATTGTATCTCCAGGACCAGATAGAATTTGTAGAAAAATATCTATAGCCCTATTCGCACTGTTACAAGAGTCATGGACATGATATCCCAGAGTCATATTTGGTAAAATATCAGGATTTTTGTTCATTTCATTGATGGCAAAAATAAAGGCCTTGAAATCTGTAAATGAGGTTTTGGCC
>JAODAL010036522.1:0-41563 GCA_025379985.1 Phyllomedusa bahiana
CCGCAATGGAAATTTGTCCTGTTTTTCAGCATACAAGATTTGTTTTTTGGACTCAAAGTGATGGAGCCCCTTTGAAATTTTTCCCTTTTGTTGCCCTTGTAATATACCTACCACAATGTTCTTTGCACCTTAATTTGTTTTTGTATGGGAGAAAAATCTCCCCATAAATCAATGTACATCTTATATGAAACTGGTGGGGAAGTTATGGTTGGCACTCGATTCCTCCGAAGCTGGCCATGACCGGTTTGTCTGGATTTCCCCCATCTGTTGTCGGGATGTCTGACTAAAGCATTTTTTTTTCGAGCTTTGTGTCAATGGGATACAAAAATTTTCCCTCATGGTTTGTGATAGATACCGGCTATTGGTTTCCCATTGAGATTCACTCAAATGACCAATAGGAAGGTACAGTCCTTGATTATCATTGGTGGGGTTTTGATTGCTGGTGGTAGGGTTATTTTGGGTGGTCTTTTAAGCTTGTGGCAGTAACATAATAAAGTGTTCTGCAAAATTGTTTTTACCCGGTTGTTTGTTTCGTACTGCCATCTATGACATTTATGGGTATATGGGCCTTAGGGGTTTTTTTTTGGGTCATTAATGGTTGTGATCTACTGCTACAACGAAACATTTCTTGTTCCCTAAAGACTTATGGAAGCCCACCGAAAGAATCATACATTGGTGACCCACAAAATATTCTCAAATTTCAGGGTAGCTAATTTTTTTGTTGGATTCCGGTTTTGGTTGGGGTGGGGCCCCTGTCTACTGTGACACTGTTGTAATCTCGTGAGTGGCCTGACCATCTCCTAACCCTAATCCTCTTTAGGGGGATAAGGAAAGAAGCCTTAAGATGAAGAGATTTTTATTTTTTAAAGGACCTTTCAAAAGGGGGGACAATGGGTAAATCCAGTAATTTTCCTGGTTTTGTCTTTAAAGCTTAGCATTGGGGGTAAAGAGGACCGTGCAGATTAGCTTTTTGTCCTTCTAGTTTTTCCTGTATTTTGGGTTTCTCCACCCAAGCTGTGTGGGTCTGCTTCTCGGCACAGCCCGTAGAAAGGGGGGGCCCCATGCAGGGTTTAAGTGGAGAACCGACTTGCGCAAAACCCCTTTTTTTTCACTCCATTTACCAAATTTTGAGGTCGGACCGCCACTGATCATAAAGGGAGGGTACCTCCTAGCCAAATGCCGTGACTTAATAAGATGGGTAAACTGTTTACATGTGTGTATTCACAACGTTCATTAATTTGGATTTTAAAGGATTGTTTTACTTTGCATTAAAAGGGTAAAAGCTTTACAAAATGTCTAGTTCTAAAATTTTCTTCTCTTGAGCTCCTATGCCTAATTATGTGTATGTGCTGGTCAAAGCAGGGTCGGAGTTTATGTCAAATTCACTGATGGACCCCCGAATCAATTCACTGGTGGATCCCAAGAATATCTCCCCTGGGGAGTCCAAGAATCAACTTTCTGGGGGCCCCAAAAATGAACTCCCCTGGTGGTCCAAAGAATTAACTTACTTGTGGGGGCCCAAAAAATGAACTTCACTGGGGTCCCAAAAAAAACATCCATGGAGGGCCCCAAAAATTATTCCCTGGTGGGCCCCCAAAAAATCAACTCCTTTGGGAGGGCCCAAGAAACATCTCCCCTGGGGGGCCCAAAATCTTCTCCACTGGTCGACTCCAAAAACCAACTCTACTGGTGGGCCCCAAGAATCATCTCCACTGCTGGGCCCTAAGAATCAACTCCACCGGTGGGCCCCCAGAAAGAAATTCCACTGGTGTGCCCCAAGAATCAACTCCACTGGTGGGCCTGAAGAACCAGCTTCACTGGTGGGTCCCAGGAATCAACCCCACAAGTAAGCCCCCAGAATGAATTCCACTGAGCCCTAGGCAACCCTGTCCGATACTGAGTTACAGACTACAAATCTACCTTGTGTAGTTAAGTGTTTTAGTAGAATTTGATATCAGTTTATCCATCATTTTAGATCAGTTGCAGATCTCCCAAAAAATAAAACAGTCTACAACTTAAGAAACCAAAGGGCTTGTTCTCACTATTGTTATATTCAGATAGGATGGGATCTGGGTTTTATTTCTATGGGAATCATGGCTGATTTATGGTTGGTGGAAGCCCCCAGTCCTCTAACTCCTTATCAGTGCCATTTAGTAATAGTTACTCCACACCAACTTCCAGTTCCATCTGAAAATGTGTATTTTATAGGTTATTCATGAAACTCCCATGTTTAGGTAATGAAAGTATCTGAGAAGCACTGGAGATAGGCGGTGAAGGCCTCATGGCATATTCCGCATTCCTTGATGAGAAACTAAGTCCAGTCCACCAGAGAATCCTTTGATAAGTCATTCCAATCTGATCGATATGATTCCTAGGACTTATTTCCAGATCTCATTTTCCCATAGAGTACTGTGTGGCTCTCATCTCTCTATATCTGCATGGTGCTCTTCAGAAGAAGGTAAAATTCCCCCCTTAAGTTGATTTAAAGGCTTTTATCCCATCCAGCCAAAACCTTACTCTATACTGAAGAGAGACAAGGACCCGAAACGCCTGATTACAGATAAGTGGAGGATTTTCTGGTTTGGCTCAAATCCACAGTCATGTTTTAAGGCTGGATTTCACTGAAAGGGAAGCTACCAATAGCTCTCCCCATTCATTTCTATGGCAGTTCCGAACATACCCAAGCAATTGTTCTCGGCTACATTCGGCCCTTCCGTAGACATGAGCTGGAGAGAGCTGCACAAGCTCAGCCATCTCCCCATTTTGTAAAGACAGCTCACTCTCCTCATGGAGAAGCAACTCCCCCAAGAGCAATAGAAATGTAGGAATATTAAAGGGATTTTCTTTGACTTTATGATTAATGGCCTATTCCTAGGACAGGAAAAATTCTCCAGAACCAGAGGTGCTCTTTGTAGCCAATCTCCAATCTTCCCAGGAGATGAGGATCTTAAATAGGGAACCTCCATAAACTCACAATCTACTAAAAGGGTGTATAGAAATGTGTTTTCTATAGCTATCTTCTTTATGCCTAAGACTGGACGAGCCCCATTCCAACAATTCCCTATAACATTCGTTCAATGACTCTATTACTAATTAATATAGAAAAGCGTATCCAGTATCTCAGAAGGGAGTACACCCCTCACATTATATACAGTATGTCCCAGGAGACAGGATACCCCTCACATTATATACAGCATCTCCCCGAAGTCAGGACACCCCTCACATTATATACAGTATGTCCCAGGAGTCAGGATACCAACATTTTATACGATTCCAGAAAATCAGGGCACCCTCACATTATATAGAGCATCTCCAGAAGTAAGGCTTCCTCACATTATTCAGTATCTCACAGAAGTCAGGCACCCCCCCATTATATACAGCATCTCCCAGAAATCAGTACACCCTCATATTCTTATAAATATTGTATTATATCGTTTCATGGGTCAACACTGAAGATCTGACACTTTGATACAATGTAAAGCAGTCAGTGTACAGCTTATATAACAGTATAAATTTGGAGGGACCACAGAATAACTCAACACCTAGCCATCAATGTCTAAACCGCTGGCAACAAAAGGGAGGACACTCCTAAATGACAATGGAAAAATTGTGCCCTCAGTGTCAGTATTTTGTGTGGCCCTCATTATTTTCCAGCACTGTCTTAACCCTCTTGGGCATGGAGGTCACTAGAGCTTCACAGGTTTCAGCCACTGGAATCCTCTTCCCTCCTCCATGACGACATCACGGAGCTGGTGGATGTCAGAGACCTTGCACTCCTCCACCTTCTGCTTGAGAATGCCTCACAGATGCTCCATAGGGTTTAGGTCTGGAGACGCTTGGCCAGTGCAGCACCTTTACCCTCAGTGGTGGTCTTGGAGGTGTTTGGGGTCGTTATCATGTTGGATACTGCCCTGCGGCCCAGAAGGGAGGGGATCATGCTATGCTTCAGGATGGCACAGTTCATGTTGGCATTCAAGGTTCCCTCAATGAACTGTAGCTCCCCACAGCCGGCAGCACTCATGCAGCCCCAAACCATGACACTCCCTCCCCATGCTTGATTGTAGGCAGACACACTTGTCTTTGTACTCCTCACCTGGTTGCCACCACAAACACTTGACACCATCTGAAACAAATAAGTTTCTCTTGGTCTCATCAGAACACAGGATATGGCTCCAGTAATCCATGTCCTTAGTTTGCTTGTCTTCAGCAAACTGCTTCCGAACTTTCTTGTGCATCATTTTTAGAAGAGGCTTCCTTCTGGGACGACAGCCATGTAGACCAATTTGATGCAGTGTGCGACGTATGGTCTGAATACTGACAGGCTGATCCCCATCCCCTAACCTCTGCAGCAAGGCTGGCTGCACTCATCTCTGGATGTGACACATCAGCATGATAGTTCCACCCAAAGTGGCTAGTTACCTAGATAGTATTTAAACCTTTGAAAATAGCAAAGGCATTTAACACCTTGTCAGACAACACATTGATATAAATGCATATAACAAATAAAAGAAAAAGAAGAAACCAAAATATAGGAATTAAATAAATAATTTTTCTGTAAGGATTATTTTATGAACTGCAAAATCAATTCATCTAAAATGGGAATCAGGTGGTTTAATGATTTGTGTAGTTTGAAAAATTACAAATGTGGCAAAATGAATCAACACACTTGGTAATACCCTTTGTTTTTCTTGATCTTAATTAAAACACAAATAGGACATGGTTGTCACATAAAGGCAGGTTCCCATATGGAGGAGCTAAATGCAATATGTGCAATTATACAACAAAAAAAAAACTAAATTTACTGACAGCAGTAAACAAAAAATCTTTAGTGTCCATAGCTTCATGACTTGCAATACTGATCACATTGTATATGCCATAGTATGTACACAATGCCAACTTATGTACATAGGATGCACTATACACGAGACCAATATAAGAATTTCAGAACACATTGCCGCAACTAAACCATTGAAACGCTCATGCTTCTGGTGCGGCAAAACATTTGGTGGAGGAACACCGCACCGATCTAAGTAATTTTAGGTTTTATGGCAAAGAATATGTCAGGAAACCAAATAGGGGCGGCGATTGGAGGCAGAAGCTTCTAAATCGCAAACCGGGCACCCTGGTTTTGATTTCAGGAATGATTTCATGTACATATACTAGGTTGTCCTGTCTTTTGTGCTCATTATAACAGTAAACAATACAAAGGCCATACTTACAGCTCAATGGCTGGACTAGACTAAATCCAGTAGCAGGCAACACTGACTTCTATGCTACTTGGGAAAGATAAACAGGTACAGGTAATTGCTGAGCAGTAGCTCACACACCCTCCACTAGTGGAGGGGTATGTGAGCTACTGCTCAGCAATTAGCTGCACCTGTTTATCTATCCCAAGTAGCATAGAGGCCAGAGTTGCCTCCTCCTACTTGACTCAGTCTAGTCCAGCCATTGAGCTGTAAGTATGGCCTTTGCAGTGTTTTTGAGTAAATCATTTCCCATTTTTTTCTGTTTTTTCATCACAACAGTAACCAATACTAAAAGTCAGTTTCTGACTTATAGTTGCCATATAATAGATAGTCTTACACCTATGACAATATGTGTGTCATGATCATGCCTGACAGAGCCTCAGCTTTGGGCTCTGGTCGCCGACCGCGGCCGTTGCGACGGAAACCCTGGTTTCTCACATGATGCTTGGAATTGTATTCACTAGTTTGAACTGTGTTCTCCCTACTGTTTGCTTGATTGATTTCTGGCCAACGCCCTGGCCAGGAATCCTGCAGCACTCTTTGAGTTAATTGTTTTCTCCTTTTGATTGACAACCTTCTGTTCCTATCCGGTCTGGTGTTTCTTTCCACTTATGACCTCAATTCTGCCTTCCTTGGTTCCCTATTTAAAGGATCACTTCTCTTCCATCTTTGCCTGCTATAGAGGTCTTTTTGCATATTGCTAGTGTTGCCTTCTTGTATTACTTTCTGGTACTGACCCTGTGGCTACTGACTCCTCTCTCGCTTAGTGATTTTGTACATGCTGCGCCCGACGGTATTCTGACCCTGCTCTGCTACTGACTTCTCTTTCTCTCAGTGATTTTGTACTTCTGCTCCCTACCGGTATTGACCTGGCAAGTCTGACCCCTCTTTATTGTGTTCTATCTTTGTTTGTTGTGTATGTGTCTGAACTTAATTTGTGTGCTCCTAGTCTTTGGTTGGGGCCGTCCTATTACAGGAGTCGGGCACCCAAAAGGCAGGGACATGTGGTTGGGCACAGTATCAGGGCTCACTCTATTTGTGTCTGTTCGTGTGCCACTGTATGGTACTGGACATTATAGAGGCCCCTACCCCAGTCAACCCTCCTGTGGGTTCAACATGAGTACGACTTGTCGGACACTGACCCCTAGAGGAGATTGACAACCCAATTCCAGGGCATGGCCGGGACTTATAAATCAAACTCGCAGCGTTAGGTCGACATAACACCCCTAATTACCTGGACTTGCCGCTCCGTCTATGTCCGTATCTGCCCCTGCGTTTTGTGAATCCCAGCTTTCTATTCGTTACAAGTCTAAGATGCTTTTTCCAGATCGCCTTTGATGGATATCCAGTCAGGTTCCGAATTTTCAGGGAATCCTGTCTACCTGTTTTTTCTTACTTTAACTACTTTCCACTGTGGCAGAAAAAGTAGCGGTTGTGGTGTCTCTCCTCCAGGGCTACACCTCGGGTTTGGGCATACTCCTTTGCCCCTGAAGCCCAGGAGTGGAGGTCAATTGACAGTTTTTTTCAGGCTCTAGGCTATGTCTACGATAATCCCAACCGTGTGCATGGGCAGAACACTCACCTGCTATCTATTCAGCAGGGGCCACCGCCGTCGGCCGAAGAATATTGTCTGAGTTACGCCAATGGTGTGCTATGACCGGGTGGTCTGTCCAACCCCTTAAAACCCTCTTCAGACCAAGGTCTATCTCTATGAGGTAAAGGATGCTTTCGGTCAGCCACCCAAACCCTGACTCATTAATGATTTATGACTATAGCTGTGACCATTGACAGAAGACTGAGGGAGAGACGCAGGGAAAAACAACGGGGGGGTTGACTTTTCAATTCAAGCAAAATTTTTTCTGTAAAACCTTTCTGCTACCTTCTCTGAAAATTTTCTCTTCTTCCTCAATCACCTTACTCCTGATGAAGAAACCTATGGTGTTGGGTTTTACATCTGCTAGCACCAGGATGAGGACATCGGTTGGAGATTGCCTTGTGCTTTTATTGCGGAAAACCCGTCCATTTCCTAGGGACTGTCGCACTAGGCCAATTCACCAAGGAAACGCAGAACGCCCGAGTAATTTCCCAGGAGGTAACTTGGGTATAATGGTACACCTCCTTACTATGGTAAAATAAGTTTTTTTTGCCTGTATCATTGGCCTCTAATTCTAAGTACTTTTGCTCTTGTCAAGCTTTGATTGACTCAGGTGCTGCTGCCTAATTTTTATTAGTATGCTATGTAGTCCAGGCCTTGGGTTTGGAACTTAACTTTCATTGAGTTCATCCCCTAATCGGGGGAAGATATCAAATTTCGTTACTGCTGAGATAAACTTTTGAAATTGTTGGCCCAGTTCGCATACGGAAAAACTTTAGTTTTTTGTCATGGAGACAATTTGCTGCGGATATTATTCTTGGCTTTGCCCTGGCTCCGCCTCCATAATCCTGTGTTTGTACTGGAGGAACACTGAGCGGATTCAAATGGGGCGACTCATGTGGATTCTCATTTGAAGGTTTAGGATCCCTTGGTTTGTGATGTGATTAATATCACGATATTTAGAATGTAATCTGACGTCTTAGTAGAGAATGGTTTTTTTACGATAATCTGCCTCCCGCACAGCCTGATGATTGTACTATATGACTCCGCACTCCAGGGGCAAAGCTTAACTTGTCTGTCTCGAAGCAAGAATTAAAGCATTTGTATAGTAAGGAACCTGAAAATTTTCTTTCTCCGGAAGTAGTGTTCCTGACTAGTGTTGAGCGATTGCATTGGCTATCGAGATCGATCGATAGTCGATAGTCGGCCGCTATCGATAAGGTTTTTCGATAGTGAGCATAGTATTCTGCCGCGATGACCATTAAAGTCTATGGGAGAGCAACAACACCCATCATTTTTACACCAAACAAGGCTGGAGAAGCTGAAATTAACATCCACACAGTCAAATGGATACGTGCTATACATCTTAGGCAACACACTTAGGTTATAAAAGTCACGAAAAAAAGTCACAGACCATTACGTTCCCTGTCTTGTACCACAGCCCACCTGACCCTTAAACCTGCATAACACAAATTAAAAAGTGCCAGAGGCAGTATGATTTGAAAAACCATCATGTTACTTGAACTGTACATTGAATATCCCTGTCTGGAACGCAGCATGAGCCCCAAACCTGCATGACCACACATTTAATAAAGTGCCGCAAAAAGGGAGTCTTTCATCCACCTTTTAAGTTGGAACCTGGACATTGACTATACCTGTCCTGGGCCACAGCATGTGCCACAAACTGCATTGACCCCCACATTTAAAAAGTGCGGAAAAAGGAGTCTTTCAACCACCATTTAGTTGAACTGGACATTGACTATACCTGTCCTGGGGCCACAGCATGAGCCCCAAACCTGACATGACCCCAACATTTAAAAAGTGCCGGAAAAAGGATGTCTTTAAACCACCATTTTTGTTGAAACGGACATTGACTATACCCTGTCCTGGGCCACAGCATGTGGGGAGCCCCAAATGCATGACCCAACATTTAAAATGTGCCTGGAAATTAGGTGTCTTTCAACCACCATTTTACGTTGACTGGGACATTGACTATACCGGTCCTGGGCCACAGCAGGCCCCAAACCGGCATGAACCCCCACATTTAAAAAGTGCCGGAAAAGGAGTCTTTCCAACCACCATTTTAGTTGAAATGGTACATTGACCGATCTGCTCCTGGGCCACTGCATGAGCCCCAAACCTGTAATGACCCCAACATTTTAAATAGTGCCGGAAAAAGGAAGTCTTTCAACCCACCATTTAGTTAGAACTGGTCATTGGCACTATACCTGTCCTGGGCCACAGCATGAGCCCAAACACTGCATGACACCCTCATTAAAAAGTGCGGAAAAAGGAGTCTTTCAACCCATCCATTTTAGATGAACTGGACACTTGACTATACCTGTCCTGGGGCCACAGCATGACCCAGGGCCGGAGTTACAGTGGAGTGCGGTGAAAGCCAGGCTCGGCGTCCGTAATCTATTAACAGCAGGTAAAATGCCTGGATGACGCGCAACGAAATACACTGTCGTGCTGTGAGCTGGTGCGGAAGCGGAGTGTGAGAACTCCAGCCTCTCCTTATACACAGTCAATACCCTGGGTGCGCTTGCCCCTCGTATGAGTGTGGTCCTATCTGAGCTTCACTTGGAAATACTGGTGTTATCGCTCCTGTTACACCCCACGGTGTCCCTTTTTTTGGCATTCTTCTTTCTCATTTACTCCATCGTGCTGAGGAAATGGTTCTGTACTTTGTTTCTCTGTCCGTGCTCCATTACTCCATGTCCTCTGAATAACCTACATCTGGTCAAGTTTTCCTGTAACCTCCCTTGTACCAATTCAGAGGTAATTTTTTTAACGCTATTTGTACATTGCATGTTTTTTAGTACTTTAATTCTAGAAAACATTTTTAAAATAGGATGGAATTCCCACCATGTCTGTGTTTCTCTTTTTTTCATTGTATTAAATGGGGTGTCACATACAGGATTGATGCATGTTAAAGATCTTGTAAAAACAAGTCTTTTTGCAATTTGTGTCCATTAACAGGTCCTACCTATTCCTGTTTTGACGCACCATCTCCTTAAGCCACTCTTGACAATTGTGAAGAACAAATGTCTGTTAGACAACAACGATTTTTTAGAATAGGACCTGTAGTATAGCTGCATGTCACAGCAAAATGCCCAAATAATTCAAAGCATGACCCTTGAGCCTCTTTCAAGTCAATTGTGAAGACACAAAATGTCTGTAGAAAACAACATTTTTTATAATACGGACCTGTAGTATTGACCTGCATTTCAACAGCTGCATGAACCAAAAAATTACAAAAAATGACTTTCCAAGCCACTGTTAAAAATTGTGAGGGGAGAAATTGCCACTTAGAAGCCACATTTCTGTTACAAAAGGACCATGATTAAGCTGTATCTACAGCATACATGACAAAAATTATAAATATGAACTTCTCAGCCACTATTAAAAAGTTGAGGGAGAAATGCCACTTAGAGCCACATTTCTGTTCAAAGGACCCATATTATAAGCTGTATCTCACAGCAACATGACCCATAAAAATTATAAATATGGATTCTACGCCACTATTTAAAAATTGTGAGAGAAATGCCATTAGAAGTCACATTTCTGTTCCAAGGACCATGATTATTGCTGTATCTCACAGCAACTGACTCAAAACCATTGACAATGCGAAATCTTCTTAAGAAAAGTGAGTAAAATGGCAATACAGTGTTGGTCATGAAACACCTGCTGTCTTTTACAGTCTCCTCACAGCAAAAATACAGCAAAATGAACTGTTGGGAAAAGAGAATAAAAATTGCAGTAAGAAATGATCATTTTAAAAAAAAGTTTTCAAGAGGACCATTTATGTTTGAAAGAAGGGTATGTGAAGTAGACTGGCAACTAATCGGTGAACCTCGGAAATTTGGGCGCCACAACATCATCAGAGATCCATGCCTGATTCATCTTGATGAAAAGTCAAACGATCCACATTATCTGTGGAAGCCGATGCGTTTGTCTGTAATGACTCCTCAGCTCGTGCTGAAGGTCCGTCAGATATGCACCTGGCTGCTGGGCTGGACAACACCTCTATGGCGTGACGACGCCAAGCTCGGGACATTCGTCCATTTTGGATACCCAGAAGTCTTTTGGTCCGGAACACATGCAAAAACATCGGTGTTTGAGAAGCAGTTAGTCGTGCAACATGTTCTTAAGCTGATCTCTGGGTGTTGGGATGTGTGCCCTGCATTGCTTGCGTTGGTGAGGTGGTAAACAAAGATTCAGTGGTACACCCATTAAGTTTCTGCCAACTTGCTGCTGCTGCCGCTACGCATACTTGGCACTCTACGGCTGTCAACGTCGCTGATGTTGTTCACCATGACATTTGCGGGAACGTTGAAGCAGACGCAAAAGATGTCTCCAGTTGATCAATCTCGCAAGGTCTCTTTTCTGCATTTTACTCTTATTTGGGTGGGTGGAAGGAAAGTGCTGATTTGTGTTATGTACCTTGGATACAGGTGGGTGCCCACCAGTAAATTTTTGTCATTTTGATTGCCTTAATGAGAGGATCATGATGGAGGATATAGAGCATCCAAGCACTCATTGTGAGAGATGGAGCCTTGTTTCTCCCCAAGCCTCTGGGGTCGTGGGGCCAATGCAATACTGATCTTCCTCATCCTTTCCTCCTCTGCCGCAAATTCGCGCCAACCTCTTTCAATGGCAGGGACGTAAGGTAAACATCGGTGTCTAGGTATTCCTCCTCCTCCTCCTCCTACTCCGCTGCCTCCGGCACGTCTCATACACAGCCTGACTTCGCCTGAGATGATGCCCCTGAGAGCTGGATGCGCCACAACTTGCACTAGCTATGGTCCCCGATCCACTGCCTAATTGAAGACCGAGAAATGTGAAACCTGTCGGGCCTTGTGTGGGATTTGACGGAGAGGAAGGCTCCGTCGTCCGCATCTGTGTCCGTCTCCTCCTCCGTCGCTGGCGGGACTGTTGTTTAGAGTGTCCAACGATCGTTCCAGCACTAAGTCACCACATCTTGACTCATGCTGACAAGGCATTATCCGCTATGCACCATTTGGTGGCTTCTCAAAACTGGCCAAGGGATGGTGCAGAGCTCTTTCAACTGCCTCCATCCGGGTCGTTCAACAACCCAAGGTCCGTCCGCTGCTTGTCAGGCCATGTGTCACTTCGTAACTGAGTTAATGGCATTACGCTGCTGCCTCAATCGCTGGAGCGTCGTGGAGGGTGGATTCCAGCGTGTTGCCAGTCAACAATGAGACGTTTGACGGGGGAGGCCGAGCGTCGCTGCAACGGTAGCCAGGCGGGGTGAAGCGGGTGCGAACGGCGGGAAGTGCGAAATCTGACTCGTGCTTCTTCAGCAGGCCATACAGACCAGGGTAGCTCTTTAGAAATTTCTGGACGACAATGGTTCATGGACATGTGCCAGGCAAGGGATGTGCTCCAGCCTACCGTCTTTAGGGCGGCAGCAGATTTCGCCCGTTATCGCACACAACTGCCTGGCAACAAGGTTCTTGTCACCCAGATGCGCTCGGTCTCGTTGCTTTTGAAGCCGTCCTGAGCTCAATGACCTGTGTGTGGTCGGTCTCCAAGGCAGATTATTTCTCAACATGGCCTGGTGGCTCTGGGCTAGGTGATGCAACCAGTGGACATTGGGGGAAGTGTCCTGCACAATCCCTGCGGTTTTGAAGAGCGTGCGCCGAGACTGAGAGCTCCGTCACCACCGTGAAATCACCCAAGCCTCACCCTGTGAGGCGGTCACTGTGATATAGCGGCCTTGGACGTGGCTTATCTAGTCCATGTGTCGGTGGTGTGATGGACTTTTCCGGACCACAGATGCAGACAACGCGCTTGAAATTTTAGATGAACGTGGCTGGCAGGGCAGGGAAGGCTTTTATGGCAAAGTATATGGCCTGCTCGGCTATTCTGGTTTGGGGGAAAGCGGAGGGCCATGTAGTGGCGGTTAAAACCTGGTCCTACTAGTCGTATGGCCTTCTTGGCCATATGGACACAATTGAAGGGACAAGGCCGCTCAGGGCATGGCGGGGTCTGGGGGAGGGGGGTGGGGTATTGGGGGGCGGCTGACCCTATATCGGGTTGAATGTTGGAGGGAGGAAGTGTAGGGAAGAGGGTACGGAAGGGATGGGAGGATTTAGGCAAGGTTGGTGATGGGGGTGTGGGGGAGAGGGGGGGGAGGGGGGCGTAGAAGTCCCCGGGCGGTGCTGGAGGCTGGGGGAGGGCAGAGACGAGGGGCGGGGGAGGGGGGGGTAAGGGGGGGGGGGTGAAGGGCGAGGTTAAGGAGGGCGGGGGAGGGTGGAAGGGGGGAACCGCGACGAGCGGGGGCGGAAGGAGGGAACAAGAGGGGGAGGGAGGGGGCGGGGCACAAAACTAAAAAAATGAAGTTGGGGGAATGGAGGAGGGACGGTGGGGGTGAAAAGGGGGGGCCAGACGGCGCGAGGAGCACGGCCATGAGGGGGTGGGAGGAGGAAGAGGAAGGCGGAGGGAGAGGGCAAAGCGGAAGGAGGGGTGCCCAGCTACTGGGGGGGGGGGAGCGAGGCAAGGGTGGGGGGAGGAGGGGAGCACCCCAAGGGACATGGAGCGGCTGAGACCCGGGGGGTGACAAGGGGCTAGGTTGGTTTTTTTCTTTTTATTTTTTTTTTTTATTTTTTTTCCCTTTTTATCTTTTTCTTTTTTTTTTTTTCTCCTTTTTTTTTATATTTTCTTTTATCTTTTTTTTTTTTTTCCCCCGGCCCCCCCCCCCCTCCCCCCCCCCCCCCCCCCCTATATTTTTTCTTCTTTCTTTTTTCCCCCCCCCCCCCCCCCCGCCCTTTTTTTTTTTTTTTTTTTTCTTTTTTTTTTTATTTTTTTTTTTTTCTTTTTTTTTTTTCTTATTTTTTTTTTTCTTTTTTTCTTTTTTTCCCCCCCCCCTCCCCCCCCCCCCCCCCCCCCCCCCCCCCCCCCCCCCCTTTTTTTATTTTTTCTTTTCCTTTTTTTATGTTTGTTTTTTTTCTTTTTTTTCCCTTTTTTTTTTTTTTTTTTTTTATATTTTTTTCTTTCTTTTTTTATATTTTTTTCTTTTTTTTTTTTTCCTTTTTTCTTTTCTTTTTGTTTTTTTTTCTTTTTTTATTTTTTTTTCCTTCCTTTTTTCCTTTTTTTTCTTTTTTTTTTTACCCCTTTTTTTTTTTCTTTTTTTTTGGGCGACGGTGGAGGGCTGAAGCGGAGGCTGATCCTTGATCAATGACTCCTGAGGACATGGGACTGCTGAGGAGTCGCCTTGGTGGTGGCGGAGGAGGAGGAGGTGGCGACAGAGGGGCTGACAGTGGTTGGAGGCCGGGTCGGTCGGCCTTTTTTGGACAAGTGTTCTCCATTTCAAAACTATGCATTCAGCTGCATGTGACTAGACATGTTGGTGGTGGTTAACCCATTAAGGTTACTCTGACTCTACTTATGCGTTTACGGCATAAAGGCGGCATATGATCAGCGCTGGGTGTAATCAGAGGCTTGCTCAAAGAAGGCCCAGGCTTGAGAGGTCCTGGACCCTTTTTGATAACGGGGGGCGATAGCGAGGAAGCGGGGTTTGCACTGACAGCTGGCTGGAGGAATCATATCAGCGGACTTCTGCGACCGCCCTCTCCCTTTTTGTGCTGGACCCGTATTGACACTACCCCATCGTCTTCCTACTCATCACATCTGATGATGCCGCTAGCAAGCAATTCTGCGGAAATAGACCAGGATGGATACGCAATGTGTCTTCATCATCATCATCAAAACTGGTGACTTGGTCGTCTGACTTTCTTGCATCCAGAAGATTGGGCTACATGTAAGGGGCACTGCAAGCGCGTTGCCGACAGCCGGGACTTTTGCCAATTGGACCAGCTTCCTTCACCTCTCTGATGGCATCAGTAACTGGGCGTCAGTGCAGAATAATAATCCTCTTGATCCTTTTAACATGCCTTCTGACCCAAAAGCATTTTGTCTCAAAGAGGTCTTCAGAACATATGGATTTTCCACAGTGGTGGGTCACGAGTTGACATTTGTGCTGCTTCATGTTGGACGGATGCTGATGATGTGATGAGAAATTTGTGCCGTGACTGCGAGGACGAGGGAGGTTAGACTGGCTAGTATGCAGGTTGCATTAACCTCTGATGACAGATTGGCGACGATGTTCGTTACTTAGATTTCACTGGGCCATGACCCCAGCGTGACTGCCGACAGTCCTCAATGACGGATCCGCTGGCATGCGTGTTTTCCACAGCAATGAAGGAGCACCTTCTCTCGTACCTCTAACCTCCATGTGCTACCTCCTCTTTGTCGCTTTCCAACATGCATTTCGACTCCTGTTCGGAAATATAAAATTTGAGATGGTATGATAGTTTTGGAAAGTCTCTTATTAAAAGAAGGCAAATCACAGCTATTTCTCAAATCACTCTATCAAACAAAATTGCTGGATTCATATTTAACTTGCAAGGTGTCCTTCAACAAAGTCTGGACTGGCATAACAGTCCATAAACGTAATGTTATGTTTGGCTTATAAACGGTATTTTTTGCACCTTTCAAATTCACTGTGGTGAAATATAGAATTGCTGTTTTAAGATTTTACGTAGATGCTGCGTCAATTGAACAGTGCTGGGGTGCGCAAAAGTCAAAAAACACGTAACTGTTATGTTTTGTTATAATAACGGTATTTTTTGCATCTTTCAATTCACCTGTGGTGAATATAGAATTGTCTTAGCTGTTTTAAGATTTTGTAGATGCTGCGATCATTAAACACTATGGGTGCGCAAAAGACAAAAAAACACGTAAACTGTTATGTTTTGATATAATAAACTGTATTTTTTGTACCTTTCAATTCAACTTTGGTGAATATACAATTGCTGATTTTTAAGTTTTAAGTAGATGCTGAGTATCTGAACAATGCTGGGTGCGCAAAAGTCAATAAACACGTATCTGTTATGTTTTGATTTATATTAAACAGTTATTTTTGCACCTTTCAATTCCACTGTGGTGAATATAGAATTGCTGTTTTAAGATTTAACTAGATGCTGCGTCAATCGAACAGTGCTGGTGCGCAAAAGTCAAAAAACCGGTAACTGTTATGTTTTGATATAATAAACGGTATTTTTTGCTCCTTTCAATATTCAACTGTGGTGAATTTAGATATTGCTGTAGTTTAAGATTTAAGTAGATGCTGCGTCAATGACAGTTTTTGCCGCCTTGCCTGGGTGCGCAAAAGGTCAAAAAACACGTAAACTCTTATGTTTTGATATTAATAAACGTATTTTCTTGACCTTTCAATTCACTGTCGGTGAATTTAGAATTGCTGTTTTATGATTTTAAGTTGATGCTTGTCAATGAACCAGTGCGGCTGGGTGCGCAAAAGTTTCAAAAAACACGTTTTTGTTATGTTTGATATTAATAAAACGGTATTTTTTGCACCTGTAAATTTCACCTGTGGGGAATATAGAATTGCTGTGCTTAAGATTTACGTAGATGCTGCGTCAATGAAACAGTGCTGGGTGCGAAAAGTCAATAAACACCGTAATGTTATGTTTTGATATTAATTAAACGGCTATTTTTTGCACCTTTCAATTCACCTGTGGTGAATATATGAATTGCTGTTTTATGATTTTACGTAGATGCTGCGTCAATTGAACAGTGCTGGGTGCGCAAAAGCAACAAAACACGTTAACTGTTATGTTTTGTTCTTTAAACGGTATTTTTTGCACCTTTTAATTCAACTGTGGTGAATATAGAATTGCTGTTTTTAAGATTTACGTAGACTGATGCGTCAAAGACAGTGCTGGGTGCGATAAAAGTCAAAAAACACGTATATGTTTGTTTTGATTTATTTAACGTATTTTTGTGCACCTTTCAATTCACCCTTTGGTGAATATAGAATGCTGTTTTAAGATTTTCGTAGATGCTGCATCAATGACAGTGCTGGGTGCGCATAAGTATAATAAACACGTAACTGTTATGTTTTGATATAATAAACGGTATTTTTTGACCTTTCAATTCCACCTCGTGGTGTATATAGAATTGCTGTTTTAAGATTTACGTAGTTGCTGCGGTCAATGAACAGTGCTGGGGGGGCTGCGCAAAAAGTCCATAAAAACGCGTAAGGTTATGTTTTGAATATAATAAACGGTATTTTTTTGCACCTTTCAATTCACCTGTGGTGAATATTGATTGCGGTTTTAAGATTTACGTAGAAGACTGCGTCAATGAACAGGGCTTGGGTGCGCAAAAGCCAAAAACAAGTAACTGTTATGTTTTGTTTAATAAACGGTATTTTTTGACACCTTTACAATTCACCTAGGTGAATTATGATATTTGCTGTTTTAAGATTTACGTAGATGCTGCGTCAATGAACAGTGCTGGGGGCGCAAAAGTAAAAAACCACGTAACTGTTATGTTTTGATATCAGTAACTGTATTTTTTGCACCTTTCAATTCACCTGTGGTGAATATAGAATTGCTGTTTTTAGGATTTTACGTACCCCATGCTGCGTACAATGAACTGTGCTGGGTGCGCAAAAGTCAAAAAAACACGTAACTGTGATATTTTCGTACGATACACGGTTATTTTTGGCAAAAAAAAACCGTGTGCTGACTACATGATTGCTGGATTGTAATTTAAGTGGCAAAGGTGGATATATCAACAGTCACAGGTGTTATTGGGTAAAATTGAACACATATCTGAAATGTCATGACTGATAATAAAAGTGGAGTTTTGCAGCCTAACAAAGAGACCTCGCAGTTACTAGAAATGATGTTTATCCAATATAAGTTCAGGTCTGGCCCCCAATATCCAGGAGAATATTTCAATAGCAAACTGTTAATATAAAGATATTACACTACATTGTCTACACTAAGTTTGGGAAACTTTATCAGTGTTCTTTATAGATAGAGCTTGTCTGTGTTCGCCCCCCCCCCGCTCCCTCCGTCGTGCAATTTACAGCGGTAGATGCTGCTTTAAAATTCTCTAGCTTAACTACATAAAATGTTCAAATCCCTAATCTACAATATTTTGGAAGATCCTCTGCTAATAGTAGAGGTTCTCAGGTGCAGAACTTGACTAATTTCGCTGAGCTGTTTGGCACAGCAGAGCGAAGGTCTTCCCTATGAGACGGTGAGAGGACACTGAAGGTGAAACAGGAAACGCTGTTCTATGTAAAACGAGGTCATGTGATTTTTCCAGCCACTATCGCAAACCTAACACATACCAGTCATGACGTCGCACACAAATTCTCACCCTGCTCTGTTCTGTAATTCTGATTTGCTGGCCGCCAAAATTACATGGATGCGCCGAAAAAGCGCGATATTAATAGATGAATGCACAGATTTTAACCTTATTTATCGCATGATCTGGAAAATTTCGATCACCATATAAACCTTGCCTCGATTTCAATCTTTGTCGATAAAAAATCGCTCAGCCTATCTCCTGACTAATGATTCACAGACGTCTGCTAAGTCTAAGCTGGTCTCCCCTTGCTATGAGGAGGATTCCCATCTCATGTACTCTGCCACTACAGGTTGTGAAAACCAAATCGAATCCACGTTTTATTCGACTGTGCACAGTCTGGGGGGGGGTAGAGTCATAAGACTCTTAAAAATTGATCAACTAAAACAATCAATAAAAATGCCGACCCAGACCATAATACCCTCCGTCTTCAAGTCTCTCTAGCAAATTGTGCTCCCCAAGCCTTATAAAAGGGTATATTGGTCAAGCCATCACCTAACAAGGGGGTCTGGTGACAGGGGCCGGGGGCCCCTCCTAAATGGGGGGGGGGGGGGTCTTCACTGATCATGCCTGAAAGAGCCTCAGCTTATGGGCTCTGGTCCGCCGACGCGGCCGTTGCGACGGAAACCCTGGTTTACATCACATGATGCTTGGTATTGTATTCACTTGTGTGAACGTGTTCTCCTCACTGTTTGCTTGATTGATTTCGGCAACGACCTGGCCAGGAATCCTCCAGCACTCTTTGAGTTAATTGTTTTCTCCTTTTTGATTGACTACCTTCTGTTCCTATCCGTCTCTGGTGTTTCTTTCCACTATGACCTCTATTCTGCGTTCCTTGGTTCCCTATTTAAAGGATCACTTCTCTTCCATCTTTGCCTGCTATAGAGGTCTTTTTGCATATTGCTAGTGTTGCCTTCTGTATTACTTTCTGGTATCTGACCCTGCTGTGCTACTGACTTCTCTCTCGCTTAGTGATTTTGTACTGCTGCGCCCGACCGGTATTCTGACCCTGCTCTGCTACTGACTTCTCTTTCTCTCAGTGATTTGTACTTCTGCTCCCTACCGGTATTGACCTGGCTTAGTCTGACCCCTCTTTATTTTGTTCTATCTTTGTTTGTCGTGTCCTGTGTCTGCACTTAATTAGTGTAGCTCCAAGTCTTCTGGTTGGGGCCCACTATTAAGGAGTCGGGCACCCAAAAGGCAGGGACCAGTGGTTGGGACCCGTATCCGGGCCTCACTCTGTTTGTGTCTGTTCGAGTGCCACTGACTGGTCCCTGACATTGTGTGATTTAAAAAAAAAAAAACATATTTGTATTTTTTCAAACTACACAATCCATTATACCACATGATTCAGATTTTAATTTCATTGATTTTGCAGTTCATAAAAGGACCCTAATAGGTAAATCATTTATTAAAGTTATATATATTGGTTTCTACTTTTTTTTTGTTTGTTACATGCATTTATATCAATGTGTTGTCTAACAAAGTGTTAAATACTTTTACAATTTACAAAGGGTTAAACACTTTGCAGGTAACAAATGCTGAAATGATTAAATCCTCGAGCAACAAGGAAAAAAACAATTAAAATAACTCATAGTAAGAGCGTCTATCGCTCGAAATGCGTCAGAGGTAGTCATATTTTTAAATGTTTTAAATAAAAGGAAATGTTTTTTATTTTAATAGTTTTTTCGCTGGTGGATTTAGCCTTTTCAGGACTTGTTGCAATTTCATACCAGTAGTCAGACAGGCTTCCTCCACTTGAATCAACGTGGACATTTGAGGAACTTTCACCATGAACAGAACTCCATGGAATAGGGGTGAGCGCAAACACGGCAGTGCTGCGCCAGTTTTGTGGCATCAAAAAACTGTCGTAGCCCTGTTCTATAGAGGTATGAAAAGGCGCTCTGCAAAATTTAGCCCGATAAGCGCCAACGTGACACTTTTTAATGCACCAAAGATTTGGGGCGTTCTGGAGGCATCACACCACATTCATCGGATTAGACACATTTATGAATCTTTGACGCCAAACCTTGGTACAGAACAGTTAGAACAGCCAGACCAGGTAAAGGTAGCGCCTGAGCAAAACTGGTGGTATTGGCTCTACACTGCCCTGTATGTATGACCTGCAGAAGAACAGACCAGACCAGGATAAAGGTGGTGCCTGAGCCAGACTTGTGGTATTGGCTCTACACTGTCCTGTTAGTTATGACCTGCAGAAGAAAAAGCCAGACCAGGTAAATGTGGTGCCTGAGCCAGACTTGTGGTATTGGCTCTACACTGCTCCTGTATGTATGACCTGCAGAAGAACAGCTTCATACATTCTGGTGTTGTGGAATGTATTGGGTGAAATGTCTATTTCATCCAACAGATGGCTCCTGTGTCCAGGCACACCCTGTTTGTGGTAAGGGTTAATACACATGCCTGGTACAAAGATGGCGATGCCTTTCAGAACTACAAATTCCATTCTACAAACTACAAAGTGTGAGAGAGACTGGGACTGATAAGAGCAACAAATAGAGATGTATATGTATGCCACATGATGCCTATGAAATGCTTCGGTCACAGCACGTAAAAGATGCCTTTATAACCCACTGATGCTTAATAAAAGACAGGAAATGTTGCCAGACCTTTGACTGTGTGGTGTGTGTTTACCTCCGTGCTGCACGTCCACATCTTAGGATAATTGGAACCGAATCGGATCGATACAGCCCCGACCACTAGATGCGAGGGAGGACAGTACCATCCTCAGCCTAGTATGAAAAGCCAGTTTTATACTTTCTTACTCAGAACGGCTCGTCTCGGTGGTGGGAGTTGTCTCCTGTCCATCAGTTGGTTGCCGGATCACGCAGACAGGTAACTGTATCGCCCATGCTCTTGCACTTATAATTATAGGCTGTCAAATCGTATCCTAGTGAGGGGTGTCTGTTGCATGTCTGGAGGATACTGGGTTGATGTGTTTTGGGCAGTGCAGGAAGTTAGCCCAGTAACAACGGAGATTATGGGTAACTTAAGTGCCAGATGGGTGACTCGGGAAGCTGTCTGCCTGTGTAGTGAAAAGAGCCACGGCACAGTTGGTGTCAGGAAAGTGCACGTGCTGCTGGAGTTTCAAACAAAGTCCTAAACTGTCCGAGCTGGCAGTCATACTCCGGGATGGTTCCTCTGGTGTTTTTGTGATTTCTGTCTAAGTGGCGGATCCCTGGAGTCTGTCCGGTGAATGTCCTGCCCTTGTGCAAAGCAGGGTTAAAACTCCAATTGAGGGAAGAGAGATAAAGAGTTAACTACAAGAGCCGTTTAGTGTATCTGATTAAGGCTGTGTGGACAGTGCCATTTGCTGATTTTGATGAGCTTAAGTAATTTAGACTTGAAGCATAAGAAATGTTCGCCTAGTCTATGTAATGTTTTGTGTAGAGAGAAAAAAGGAAATTTTTAAGACTAAGATGGGTCAGTAAGAGTCCAAAGAGGTCAGGCAGGGCATGCCAGTTGGTCACAGACAGAGAAGGCAAGTTAGCGACGAAGAGGAGTGGAGGAAATGCAAGACGGGGTGAACAGAGGAAAGTATGGGGGACGGTGATGCCAGGAAATTCTTGTATCATCCACCAACGATTCAAATGCTGGAGGATCAGCCACCACCCTATAATGGAGAACGGATATGGTGGATAGAGAATTTCTGCACCATGCCCCAATGAGAGCCCATCTGCGTCACAAGCCACTTTTTCCACCCCAGCACCACCTACTACACTGCACCCAGCATGCCCAGCCTACGGGAACCTCTGGTGCCATTGCCCGCCCCTTCCATGTCACATCCTCATCCCAGCCACGCCTACTGCTCCCAAATCGCCCAACCTACCAGAACCTCTGATGTTACTTCCTCTTCCTTCTGGGTTATTGCCCGTCCCTTCTGGGGTCAAAATTTCAGCTTCTGGGACCAAGATGGCGGAGCTCAACACTACTTCTTTATATCCAATCATGGATGCAGATACTAGGGATATATGGCGAACAGACACAACAAGCCCTAGAGTGGAGAACCTCATGATACTGGGGGCAGCACAAGGCTGACAAAGCAGGAGGAAAAATGAGCAGATGAGCTCATATGACAAGTCAGGGGAAATCGTCTCCTTGCCGCTGCGGGAGGCACCCCAGCAGGTCCACTGCACAGTACAGTTGAACAGTGGGGGAAGATCAGGAATCGACTGTGGCCACCTCTAGATCTGTAAGGAGACTGGAAGTGAAGGCCCGAATGTATTATGTCATGTTTCCTCTGAGCCAAGCCTCCATCCTTACAATTGAATTGCCTGACCCTGAGAAACAGCCTATGCCCTATTACAGGAAGCTAGTACATATGTGAAAGAATTATACAGACAAATAGAAGGATTTATGAGGACTGTGCAAAGTAAGATCAGGTGAAGAAGACTCGCCTATTATGGCCAAACCCCTCATCAAGCCGCCAGATATGGATGAAATCACTGCTGACTCCAGAGTGGAATTTTGTAAACAGCTGACTGACATCAACCAAAATGTCTCAGATGTTCTCTGATCTGGGATTCTCCTCCTTTGAGAAACCACATGCTTGGATGCTGATCAGTGCCTTCACAGATGACCTGCTGGACTCTATCAAAAAACAGCTGAGGATGGTCCAGTCAGTATATACGACTCTACCAATAGATACGGTGATTCTAGTGGTGAAAGGCATTGAGAACAATCTGCCTGCGGGACCTGTGAAGTCAAAGCCTGCTCCTGAGATGGTGGTAGAAGAAGGTGAGAACCCTGGAGCCTACCAGCCGAGACCACCATTTACTTGCTTCAACTGCAACAGACCAGGATATTGGGCCCCCCACAAACCAAGAAGAGGAGGATACAACCAGCCCAGATACTCAGACCCTGCTCATGATGCCTGCCACATTGCTGAAGCTCAGCATCCATAGCACAGGAATATCCACTCTCATGCAATTTTTGGTATGAGGCCGTGAAGACTATCCCCTTACACCCTGTGAAGAAGCTTTGGAGTCCTTTCAGAAGATGAAAGTAGCCATTGCCAGTGCCCCAGCACTAAGCATCCTGGACCACCAGAAGACTTGCAAGCTCTTTGTATCGGAAAGGGAGCGACATGCACTAGGCAGGTCAAAACAGACCAATTGAATACTACTCTGCAAGGCTGGACCCAGTTGTAAGGAGAGGACCATCCTGTATGTTGGACAAAAAGGCGGATATCGTACTTGGACACTCCCTCATCCTGCTGGCACCTCATTACATCTCTGCAATTCTAAACCAGGCACAAACAAAGCACATGTCTGCGGCCAGACACTTGAGACTCAAATGTTCTCTCCTCATACCGGACAATGTCACGCTTATGAGATGCTGCATTCTAAATTCCTCCAGCAAATAAAGAAATAGATACTTCGGCACCACTCTGATCGTAAATGCAACAGTGTTTCTCCACAAATATAATATTCAAATCTTCATGCGGTACAGCATATTCTCACATACAGTTATAGGTAGTGCTCAGTGAATGTATAAAAGAAGACAGTCACTTTCAAGAAAAAAGGAAAAGGAAGAAATCTTCACGGCACTCACCAGGATAGTGTGGTTAAAATCTCACTTTATTCGGCAACTTTTCTCCATGTTAAGGTATACGGGATACACAAGACCACGCCAAGCTTGACAGACCTGCGCATTCCAAATTCAGCTACCCTCCTTCCGCTTTCAAGAGAAGACAGTGGAAGAGAGGAGTGGGGAAAGACAGAAGATGATGACACCCACACTCATGACTGCTTTGGTGATGCAAATGGAGACATCCCATCTACCATCTGTCTCAGAAGAACCACTCACAAACCTGGAATATGTCATCTACGTGGATGGTTCCAGATTTGCAGATGAAAAAGGCCGCTATCACACAGGATACGCAGTTACAACGGGAGAGGTAGTGCTGATAGCAAAAAGTTTGCCCTCCCACAAATCAGCAAAAGAGGCAGAACTGGAGCCTTGACCACTGCACAAGGATAAGACAGCCAATATCTACACAGATTCCAGATATGCCTATGAAGTGGCGCATGACTTTGGTCCCATCTAAAAGTCCCAAGGATTTCTGACAGCAGCGGGCACTCCAGTCAAGCATGAGAAAGCCATCAGAGAACTTATGGATGCGCTCCTACTGCCAAAGAATGTTGCTGTCTTGAAAGTGAAGGCACGTGGAAAACGCAACACTGAGGAGGCAAAAGGGAATGACAAGGCTGACAAAGCGGAAAAATAAGCAGCCTTAAAGGATGACTGTGCACCCACTATGGTCACACAAGATCCTCCATCCAAGCGTCTACTGTACAAACTGAAACAGCAAGCATCAGATGCAGGAAACAAAACCTGGAAGAAGAAAGGAGCTAAAGAAGGAGAAGATGGGATTTACAGAGTTGTCAGGGCCCTATATCCAGCAGTTGTTCAGTGGGTGCATGGGCCAGAACACTTTGATGAATGGATTGATTGACAAGTACTACCTAGCACCAGAAATCTCTACACTCACGAAATTCTTCACCCAAGCTTGTGTCACCTGTGCTGAATGCAACCCCAGGAAGCCAGTAAAAGTACCACCCAAACATCTTGCAAAACCTCTCCAATGCCCATGGCCAGGAATCTTCTTCCTGCACACTCCTAGTTAGCTTTGTTCTTTCTTGAGTGCAGCTTTTCTCTCCTATCTGATCTTTTGTTCTATCTTCTTATTGCATCAGTTCTACCTTTCTTCTGCTCCTATATAAGGTCTCTGCTTCCTTCCCTCTGTGCCTGCTATAGAGGTCTTTTTGCCTGTAGCTAGCGTTTCCTTCTGCTATCCTTTCTGTTATCTGACCCTGTTTTGCTACCGACTATTCTCTCTCTCTGTGATTTTGTACCGCTGTGCCCAAATGGTATTGACCTTTGCTTGGACTCCGTTTACCCCTTTGTCTCACGTTTTTGTACCTCACTGCCTGTTCTGTTACTGACTTGGACCGCCTGACCACGTTTACTTGTTTTGTGTTTGTTTGTCTTTGTCTGTCTTGAACTTTGCTCAGTGCAGTCACTAGTCTTCTGGTTGGGTTCCCCAAAAGGCAGGGACAGAGGCTGGGACCAGTGTTAGGGCCTCACTTGTCTGTGTCCTGGTGTGTGTCCCTGACCAGTCCCTGACACAAGAAGTTACTGACAGAAGTTGTATGTCGATATGGAGTACCGGAAGTGATTGAAAATGACCAAGCACCAGGATTCACAGCCACCACGATGAAGGATATTTTCACAGCCCTTGGGAGCACGCTAGTCTTTCAAACCCCCAGAGCATTGGAAAAGTAGAAAGAGTAAATGGAACCTTGAAGTCGAGGATGCTAAAAGCAGCACAAGAAACTGGCATGCCTTAGACAGACAGTCCACCAATAGCTTTGTTTAGCGTCAGATACACACCCCTGGGACAGTTGGCTCTTTCACCATATGAGATTTTGTTTGGAAGCTCTCCAAGGTTAGGTGCATATTTCCCCCAGCAGTTGCAGCTACAAAATGACGTTATGACCACATGTTACTGCACTGGCTAAAGAGTTGTCTCTTATACATTCCAGAGTCTTCTCTTCCCTTCCAGATCTTGACGGTGATCCACTACCCAAAAACTGTAACCAGGTGATTGGGTCTATGTGAAGAAGTTTGTGCGTAAAACCCTAGAGCCGAGATTTGAAGGACCATATCAAGTCCTGCTGACCACAGCCAAATCTGTCAAGGTGGCTGGAAAGCCCAACTGGATTCACGCTTCACACTGTAAGATCGCTCCAGGACCCAGAGATGAGTCGGATGCTTCTCCTACTGATGTTAAGTAGCTATGTTGCCTTAACCCTTGGTCAGAACCCATCCTTAGCCATTACAAAGGAGATTGGAATGGTCACCTTTTGGTATAACTCATCCAGTGCTCACATGGCCACATATTCCTTTGATTTTTGTGATGTAGTATGCTGTCTCGAGGTTCCCATACAGTGTAACATCTACAATGAACAATCTTCCACTGCGTGGTTGATATACTTGTGTGTGACTGACGAATACTAGGGACACTCCTGCTACTACTGGGGTGCTGTGGGATGGAACAGAGGGGAAGACTGAGGATGTAGACCACAGACTGCCTTGGACAGGAAAGATAAACAGGAGAAGCCCCTACTGACAAGGATGAGTTTAATTAAATTTGGAACCTGTCAAGAACAGGGAATACCAGGTGAAAGCATGACCATATCCTCAACTATTGAAAACCATCAGGAGACTGATGGAGGCATATATGTTCTGGAATCCTATATACGAGGGGGGGGGGGGGCATGGGTATTTCGAGAAAAAATTCAGTTGAAGGACATGCACCAAGACCCATAGAAATAGTTGGGAGTCCCAGCACCCACACCTGTAAACCCGCTTATGCCGCATGTACAGACCTTTCAGAATATGATCCCTCCCTTGATGACACCAAGGGTAGAGTCTGGGTTGTCAGATAAAAACCTGTTACTAGAATGGGTATACAGCTGTCCAACATAACAAAACATACTTATGTCTGTTCAGCTGCCAGACCCCATGTAAGCACTGTCCCACTAAATATTCCTGAGGCGGCACAAGAATGTTTTCTTAGTCTAAATACCAATACCACCACAGATCATGCTGCCTATGAGGACTGGAAGGGCTAAGTACCCAATCATCCCAAAAGCAACAAAGCCAACATTTGGGGTTACAGACTACCCAGGCAATTATACCTGCTATACTCCTGATAAGAGGGAGAAAACAAAACCGGTATAGCTTGTGCACAATACAGTTATCCTCTGTGGTTTAGCCAAACATGTTTGCTCAACTACAGAGACTGAATATCAGCCCCGGGAACGTGCATGGGAGGTGGAGTGATGACATCACAGAGGAGGTACTTGTTTTTTTAAACACAGAAACACAACACCCCCTTTTTACAAGGCTCAAGAGGGGAGTATCAGCCTGTTAGGTGAGGAAATTACTTCTTGTCAAAACCCATTTAAGCTTAGAACTAGGTTAGAGGGCAACTGGACCGGACAATGTGCCTTGACCAAGTTACTTATCCCATTCCACATACTGAGTGATGGGTCAGAAGATAGTGACACCAGTGAAACAGTGAGAGCCAAGAGGAGAAGAGAAGCTTCCCCAAAGGGCAACTTCGACCCCCACATGTACATAAATGCAATATGGGTCCCAAGGAGTTTAAAGCAAGGGATCAAATGGTTGATGGGATTGAATCTCTGCTACTAATACTCAATGTCAACAAGAACGTAGATTGGATAAACTACATATACTGTATCACAACCAGCAGAGATTTGTCAATTACACAAGAGATACCCTACAGAGCCTGGCAGATCAGTAGGGCCCAACCTCTGCTGTAGCCTGGCAGATCAGGAGGCTCCAACCTCTGTTCTAGCCTGGCAGAACAGGATGGCCCTTGACATGGTGTTGGCTGAAAAAGGAGTATGCAAAATGATAGGGGAAACCTGTTGTACCTTCATCCCCGACAATACAGGACCAAATGTAAAGGTTTCTGTGGCCATTAAAAAGCTAGGTGATCTCTCAAAAGAATTAAAATGGAACTCAGGCATAGATCACCCATGGGAGCAGTGGTTCACTTTATGGTTTAAGGGCTGGCAGGGAATTCTAGCTCAGATAGGTATTGCGATACTGATTGTGTTGCTATTTCCTGCCCTAATTGTTTGTTGTGTTCTTCCATGTTTGAGGAAACTTCTTGGAAAAGCTGAGGATGAAAACATACCCACCATGATGAACAGCTGTCCACAGCCTGGCTCCTAAGATGACGTGGACACTAAGACACCCTTTGGACGCTTGCCACAACATGAGCCTGCCCGAGAGAGTGGACGTCTCTTGTGCACCATATGTGGATAAGGTATTGAGCCCAGCCGTTTCTGACCAGCGAGGAGTCTCAAGGAGGGGACAATTCAACCAAGCCTGTCCCATGGTGTTAGGCCCATAGGGAAAGATTAAAATGAGACCAAAGTCTCAAGGGAGGACTCTTGTGGATTTGAACAAAAGTGTTATATGTGTGATCCTTTGTGTCTCCATTTTAATATATTAGTATAACACCACATGCCTTTGCACATGGCACATAAAAGCTGCCTTTAAAACTCTTTTCTCTAATGTGTTTCTAAAATGGCCAATACATACTATACTTATAGAGATAACTGTTGTATAATCCAAGATGGAGCCTCTTTTCGAGACTATACCCAAGGTTCAGACATTCCTGAACTAAAGGGAATATACCTCGAATAAGGATGTAACCAATCACAGACCAATAGCTCGGCACATGTGATGCTTTCTAATCTTACTAACATAAAAGAGTATAAAACCTGCCATTTTGAGAATAAAGACAGAAGAGCATGGTGTGATCTCTCTTTCTCGGTGCACCTTTATATCCTAGGATAATTTGGAGACCCCACTAGGATGTACAGCCCCTTTGAAGTTTTATCCATTTCACTTACCCTGAAGTAAAGGAAATGTCCTGATATCTCCAGGGTCTCTCAGGCTGATATCTTCATTGATGTAAAGTTGACTGAAGTTTGGAAAAAAATGTTATCTGTGGACATTACAGAATCGGCCAGATTGATACACCATACTAAGCCTTAGAAGACTCTTTTCAAGTTTAAAGATCAGCTCTGCTGACATTGGGGGTAAGGTGGTCCTTTTGCATGATGCTGCCAAAACCTGTGATAGCATCAAGTGGAATTTTTTGCAAGGAAGATGGGATTTGGGTCTAAATTTATTTCATATGTTTATTGATCATATACTGACACAGTGGCTATGATTGGGGTGAATTGTCTAATGTCGGAGACGGAAACCAGACAGGACTATCCCTGGTATTCCCTCCTTTTTTTTCTTTGGGTAGAGCCATGAGCATGACTTGACATAAGCTTTCCATTGATCACGGGGTTGAGATGTAGAGAAATGGAGAAACGCGTCTCTTTTTACGCCAATGGTATCTTCATGTTGTGTTTGTGATGAGACGTTCTCATTGGCTTACGTTTATCATACAAGAATTTGGCTTGTAGTCTGGTCAATTGACGAATTGGGGTGTCAGTGTTGCCACTGGATCCCTTGCCTCCACCTTACTCATTGGAAAGTAGTTTTCCATTTTAAACACCTTAGGATGATTGATAGTGCTCCCTTCTATGAGTACATTGATCTTAACCTCCCCCGATCCTTGCAAGATTGACCTCTAAGGTCTCCCTTTTGGTAAAAAAGGTTGGTGAAACTTACTTAAAATGATCATTATGTCCCAGCTTCTATATATCTTACACAAAGCTACAAAACGCTTCCATAAGATCAGTTGTATATTTAGAGATTATGGGAAACATGTATGTATGGGACTGCGCCAGTATTCTGGTGTGCTTTTAGCCCAAAACCTGGCACAGCCCTTTTCTCTAGATATATGAGCAGGAAAAGTCCAAAATTAGGTGCATTATGCGGCGCCCGCGACACTTTGGACGGCGCCTGAGATCGGGGGGGCTTTCTGGGGGCGTCACACCACAACCGTATGATTCTACTCATTTTTGACTGGAGGAAGGCAAACTGGGCACATTACTGCTCGGAAAGGCAGACCAATTTCAATGTGGTCTGCCTGAGCCTGAGTCGTTGTATTAGAGATAGATAGCGCCAGATCTATGACCCACAGGAGAACAGCTTCATATATTCTGGCACATTCTACAATGCTTTATAGCGATTTAGAACTGACCTCTATGAGCCTGGATCACACATGTGGCCCTTAGTATGGAAAAGGCAATTTCCAAGAATCAGGATTGAAACTCTACAAAGAGAAAAGGAGCAGGATGATTCGCTATACCAAATGCATGGTTGTAATTTCTGGCCTCTTAAATGCAACATTTTGCTGGTTGGGATCATGGAGAAGGATTGAGGGCAGTTGGGATGCTCTTGGCCGGTTGGGTGAGATGGAAGGTTTCGTGCCACCTGCTGTAGTCTATGAGTGTGTAAAAGAACTACCTTAAATTCCCTATGCTTTCTTTAACCCCTTAAAGGGGTTTTGCCATGAGTGGAGAGTCAGTCATGCTTGCGCAGTCACTCTCCACTCTACCCTATTGGATTTCCGAGTCCAGCCGAGCAGTTCGTTCGGCTCTGCGCAGAACTCCCATAGAACAGAATTGAGGGTCATGTGCAAGCATGACCGACTCTCCATTCTGCACGGAGAGATTCGGGGGTCTGTTCCCGAGATAAGTATTGGTCCCAGAGTTGGGAACCACACCTATTAGACAATGATGGCATATCCTAACGATATGCTATCATTGTCAATGGTGGAAAAACCCCTTTAACCCACCTGGATATATGTCCAGGTGCTGATAAGGGGCTGTGTAGCAGGATCAGCGGTTACAGTGCGGGAGAGCGCTGGCACCATGCAGCGCTGTTTAGCCCCTTAGACAATGCGGCCAACATGGCCGCGGCATCTAAATCAATGAGAAACGGTGCCACACACCGTTCCTCACTTTGAACCAGGTGCCTGCGGCGAAATAGTGGGCACCCGATTGCATAACGTGGCAGCTGGAAGCCTAGTGAAGGCTTCCATCACCGCCATGTTTTCTGTTTTACTACTTCCTGCCCCAGGTAGGAAGTAGTAAAATCGCCATCATTGTTTACCCTAATGCATTGTCTACACAGTGTATTAGGCTGTATAAATGATCGCACTCCCTAGTGGTTAAGTAACCTATGGGGACTCAAAGTCAAAGGGGTTGTATCATTATATTAAATAGTCTTCAGAATAAGGGGACAGTGAAAACAAACAACTTTGCAATTAGATGTCATTAGCAAAGCTGTCTTGTTATCACAGTGTCCCTTATCTTCTGTTTCTGCAAACACAGTTCCCCAGTGCCAGTCGGAATTCCTCCTCCTGTCCTGTCATTGGCTGGTGGCTCTACTAATTTACATTCTGTCAGGCCCCAGGTCAGATTTACAGGAGCGAGCATTCCTGCCTCTCTCACTCAGAGTAAGGGACCAGCAGGAATTTCACTCTTCATAGCCAGAAGAAACACAATAACACTGCAGGGCTTCTACAATCAGAAAACAGCAGAAATGTGCCTCTATCCCTACTTCTCTCACTCAGATTAAGGGGCCGTAGCAATTTCTCTCTGCAAACCCAGTAGAAACACACTGAAGCTGATTCTACAATCAGAAAACAGCAAAATTGTGCCATGGTGCCTAACTCTCCTGCATAGAAGGGAGATCTGTGCCGTTCATAGACTGGACTCAACTGTAACAACCTACAGCTGAGAGAGGAGAAGAGATCATAGAAGACTGAGTTCATTGAAGACTGTCTAGATTGAATGCAGGTATGTGGTATTTAAACAGCTCTTACAATATAAGACTGCAAGGAGAGGAACAGTGAGATGTGGACTCAGACAGAGAGGGGGTTGGGGACCAGGGTTCGGGAGCCAGCATGAACAGTGAAGGGGGGGATGATGTTATCACCCTTCAGTTAAGAAACAACCAGCTGGGAGGGGAAGAAACGCCCCTGGATTTGTAGAGCTGAGAAATTGAAAATACTTTGAAACACACAAACTGAAGAAGCGATACATCCCCTTTAAAGAAAGAAAAATGTTTTAAAGTGTAAAAAAAAAATTAAAAATTAAAAGTTCTATTCCCCCACCTTTTGCTATTTTACAAATAATAAAAAATAATAAAAAAGTTACACATATTTGGTGTCGCCGCGTCCCTAAAAGTCCGATCTATTAAAATATAACATCATTCATCCCGTACTCTGGACACCGTTTTTTTGGTCCCCTAGAAATTGGAATAAATTTAATCAAAAAAGTCGCATGTATTCCAAACTGGTAGCAATAAAA
This sequence comes from Phyllomedusa bahiana, assembly GCA_025379985.1. Lineage (NCBI taxonomy): Eukaryota > Metazoa > Chordata > Amphibia > Anura > Hylidae > Phyllomedusa > Phyllomedusa bahiana. The sequence continues at coordinate 31,890 of JAODAL010036522.1, forward strand.
AGTGCTCTTCAGCCCACAAAAAATGCCCCTCACCCAAGTCCGTAGGTGTTAGTACAAAAAAGTTATTGGTCGCAGAAAATGGCGCTGTGGTGCAAATTTAAAAAAATAGGAAAAGTTTGGAAGTTTTTTACGGTACCAAAACATAACAGACACCATACATGTTTGATATTGGCAGATGGGGATCAACCTGTAGAATACAGAAAACAAATAATTTTTACCGAAGATTAAATGGCGTAAAAGCAAAACACCTTCAAACATGGCTCAAGTACTTTTTTTTACTTTTTGCCCCCACTTAGAATTTTTTTGAGGTTTCCCAGTATATTCTATGGTACGACAAATGTCACCGTTAGAAAGTACAACTTGTCCCGAAAATAAAAGCCCTCATATGTCTATGTAGGTGGAAAAATAAAAAAGTAATGTCTCTGGGAAGGCGGGGAGGGAAAAAAAACAGAGCCACATTATTTTGACCATGGTGGGTTAAAAGGGGTTTGTGAGTTTGTGTCTTATCCACATAGAAGCAAACCCCAACAACCCCTCCCCAGCCCTGCTGTAGAGCAGTTCTATGTAATGGAGATAAATAGAAGGATATGACACAGTAAATAACCCCTCATATTTAAATCATGACGTATCACAAACCAGTTAACATAAATGGACCTAACATTGCGTTACAGTAATCAAATTTGGGGTTAGGAGAGCCGATTCCTGCAATCCCACAGTAGTTGTGGTGGAGGAAGCCCTGGAGCAGCACGCTATGGCCCCCAAATAGCCTCAATTTTTCGACTGACATTCCACTTCAGACACACTCCTCTCTCTAACCTGATAATGTAATTCAATTTATTCCTATATTCTGTCATAGTCAGAGGTGATGATTTTGGTCACCTGAAGGCCAGAAGCTTTCTTGCCTGAACCAGCAAATTGGAACTACTCAGAGAAACCAACCATGTAATATAATTCCCTTCGCTTGGGATAATCTGATATCATGCATCATCTTCCAAACCTCTCCAAAACCTGCCCAAAACACATGAAGATTATGTGCATCTTCTGTTCCACTCTTAGGGCAAACTGAATTGTACTGACTTTATGGAGCGACATCATGCTTTTCTGAATTCGAAGATCTAAAATATGGGCCGGAGAGAGTGGAAGGCATTGGTACCAAGCATTGGTAGAACCATCTACGGGAAAGACCGAATTATTTTTGGAGGGCTTCAAAAGACTTAATAGAGCCGTCCTATCGGGTTGATTTTGTAAATACCCTTTGGGGTTGTCTCGCCATGCTGTTTCTCAGGGCCACAGGCAGTTTTAGATTCATGCTTTATGTCAGGCTGTGGATGGTTCTATAACAGTGATTAGCATCATCAGCTCCGTATTCACAGTTCTTCTAATTGCACTGACATGAGCGCAGGAAAGGTTATCTATAGAGCAGAGGGCTTCAGAGCTCAAAGTAAATAAGTAATTAGTCTCCTTTGTTTGTTAGAGATAACACTGTTCGGAAGCTGCTGGCTTCCTGTGTGCCAACGTTTGGTGACCTCACTCCCTGCTCTCAGATAAGACAAAAAGCAGAGAGATAAGGAGAGAGCAGGACAGTAATCTGGAAAAAACTGTGAGCACCCAGAGCAGATAAAATCTCCTCAACAAAGCAAAATAAACAACACATTTTATTTGGAAAAGGCCTTCATTTACCATTCCCTACATGTTGAAAGCTGATCTTTGCAGTGAAACATCCCATTTAAGCTGTCCATTTGTGAAGTTCTACTAGCTTACAGTCAGGTAAACCCAATGGCTTCTGTCTCTATCAGAAACCATATGTGTTTTAAGTTGAGAGAGTTGTAGTGATTCCTCTTTCTACCCAACTTTGATATAAGAAATATAAGGCATGAGTACTGTAACAGGTCTCCCTGCGACCCATGGGCCGGGTCACGGGCACTCCCGCATCCCCGCTGCGTCTGCCGCGAGTGGTGCTGCGTCCTGGTCCTCAGGCCGCAGGCACAGTCGCAGATCCGTCCCCTACTCCCCTCACTGCGCTCCTGTTGCTGGCCGGAGGGTGAGTGGAACTGCAGTTAAATTTAAAGGGAAAGCGCGCCGGTGATTTGCTATCACCAGGCACTGACTCTATTTAAGCCCTGCTCTTTCCTCGATTCCTTGCCGAATCGATAGTGCTCTACAGCCTTGAGAGGAAGCGTTCCATTATCGTTACTGTTATTCTGTGTACCGTATCCTTAGCTTCCATCCCTCGACCACGAACATTTGCCGCCCATCCTGACCTTCCTGCCTGTCCCCGACTACGAGCTTGCTTCACAGTTTTGTACCACACTACACCTCGGCCGCCACCGCAAGCAATTCATGTCAGGGACTGTTACACCGCAACAAGTCCATCCCGCTTTGCGGCTGGCTCTGTTGAATGCCAGACCTACTTAGACTCTGCTCCCTGGCGTGGCTTATACCATCACTTGCGGTGGTCCAGTGGATCCACATCTCTGGTCTGCTGTCTGGTAGGCCCACCGTCACAAGTATCCAGATCCACATTGGTCCCTCTTTCCCAGTGGGCCCTGGCATTGGCCAAGTTGTGTCTGGTGCTGAAGCGGGCCTAAATGTAGAGAATCTCAGAAGTCATGCACCAACCGGAAGCCTTATTTTGGCTTTAACAATGTGGCCTCCTCTCCCTAAATCAATGTCCCAGTCCACAGAGAACTTTTATGTGCCAATGATTTATTTTTGTCTTCCTATCATAGATATTTGTGGAATATCCTGAGAGTGTGAAGGCTGCTCTCCTAGAGTTCTTATCCTGAGGTTACGCCATTAATATCTTATAAGTTCAAAGATTTATGTAACTTTGCCCTGTAATTGGGCACAATGTCTCAGTGGTCAACTAATATAATAGGAACCAGTGCCTCCTGGTTACTGGAGATTTGTACTGATTTCTGTCCATATTCCCTTCACCATGTTATTACTATATCAGGTTTCACAACCTGGGACTGCTAATTAGTGAAGACACTTGAGTCTCTAATGAGCTTATTAGTAACAGTCATTTTCTGGATTGTAATTCCACTGCGTAGAAGTCCCCAACGTCTCTCGCTGCTCATCTGTCACATTGTATTATGGAGACTTCTCTACTGCCAATATAGTTCTATATAAAACCCTGTTTTTGGTAAATAAGATCTGGTCCGTCCGAGCGTTGCTAACACTACATTGTAAATCTACGTAAACTTGAGCAAAGTTTTCCGCAATGGCAAATGTGTCCATGATCTTCAGCATTCAAGACTTTGTTCTTTTGGACTCAAGGAGATGGAGCACCTGAAATATTTGTTCTCTGTGGTTGCCCTTGTAATATACCTCACCACAATGTTCCTATGCACCTTAATCTTGTATGTTGTAAGGGCAGAACAATCTCTCCATGAACCAATGTACATCTTCATATGTAACCTGATGGGGAACATTATGGTTGGTAGCTCAGCATTCCTCCCCAAGCTGGCCATAGACCTACTGTCTGGATGTACCATCATCTCGTTGTCTGGATGTCTGACTCAAGCATTCTTTATTCAAAGCTTTGCTTCAATAGAGATACTAACTTTTACCATCATGGCTTGTGATAGATACCTGGCGGTTGGTTTCCCATTGAGATATCACTCTCTGATGACTAATAGGAAGGCTCTACAGTCCTTAACTATCATCTGGTTGGGGGTCTTGATAAGCATGGTGGTAGGGTTCATGTTGGTGGTCAGGTTAACACTATGTGGTAATAGCATCAATAATGTGTTCTGTGAAACTATGTCTCTTACCCGGTTGTCTTGTGTCAGTACAGCCATCAATGACATTTTTGGGACTACTTGGACCTTAGTAGTGTTCATAGGGTCATTAATAGTTGTGATCTACTGCTACATACGAACATTTCTTGTCTGCCTAAAGATCTCTATGGAAGCCCACCAGAAAGCCATCCATACATTGGTGACCCATATAATCACCTTCTCTACTTTCATGGTAGCTACTTTATTTGTGGGATTCCGGTATAGGTTAGGTGGTGGTTCCATGTCTACGGTGACACATGTTGTAATCTCAATGAGTGGCCTGACAGTCTCCATCACCCTCAATCCTCTGATCTATGGGATAAGGACAGAAGCTTTAAAGATGAAGATGGTTCATACTTTACAAGGACTCTTTCAGAAGGGGACAATGGGTAAATCCAAGTAATTCCTGCTTTCTGCTCTTTACAAGCTTACCAAGTGGGCCCCAAAGAGGACACAGTGCAGATCTAATGCTTTATGTTGTTCTCAGTTTTTTCCTGCATATTGGTTGTCTCCACCACCGGGCTGTGTGGGGATCTACATTCTTGGCACAGCCAGAAGACAGGGGCCACTATGCAGGGATAACGTGAAACAGATACAGCACTACAGCAGCAATTCTTTCCTTTTAACCCCATTCACCCCACTCTTAGAGGTTGTACCCCCACTGATAAATGGACGGGCACCTCCTAGCCAATTGCCATGTCCTAATAAGATGGGAAAACAGTTTACATGTGGGAAGTCACAATGTGCCAATGGATAAAGGATTGTTTGACTTTGCATTAAAAAGGTAAAAACTTTACAAAATGTCTAGTTCTAAAATTTTCTTCTATTCAGCTCCTATGCAGACCTATGTCTTTATGGTGGTTAAAGCAGGCTCGGACTGGCCGACTGGGGAAAGGGGAAAACTCCAGTGGACCCAGAGCATGGAAAAGACAGAAAGGTAGAGAATGAGACCATAAGCAAGAGGCAGAGTATAAGAAGCATGTACAACTCCATTGGTGGACCCCAAGAATCAACTCCACTGGTGGCCCCAAGAATCAAGAATCAACCTCACTGGTGGGCCCCAAGAATCATCTCCACTGGAGGGCCACAAGAATAATTTCCACTGAGGTACACCAAGAACCAACTCCATTGGTAAGCCCAAAGAATCAACTCCACTGGTGAGCCTCGAGAATCAACTCCACTGGTGGGCCCCAAGAACCAACTCCATTGGTAAGCCCAAAGAATCAACTCTACTGGTGGGCCCCAAGAATCAACTCCACTGGTGAGCCTCGAGAATCAACTCCCCTGGTGGGCCGCAAGAAACAACTCCACTGGTGGGCCCCAAGAATCAACTCCACTGGTGTACCCCAAGAACCAACTTCACTGGTGTACCCCAAGAACCAACTCTATTCATGAGCCCCAAGAATCAACTCCACTGGTGAGCCCAAAAAATCAACTCTACTGGTGGGCCCCAAGAATCAACTCCACTGGTGTACCCCAAGAACCAACTCTATTCATGAGCCCCAAGAATCAACTCCACTGGTGAGCCCAAATAATCAACTCCACTGGTGGGCTCCAAGAGTTAACTCCACTGGTGAGGCAAAAGAGCCAACTCCACTGGTGGGCCCAGATAATCTACTCCACTGGTGAGCCCCAAGAATCAACTCCACTGGTGAGCCACGAGAATCAATTCCACTGGTGGGCCCCAAGAATCAAATCCACTGGTGAGCCCTGAGAATCAACTCCACTGGTGTACCCCAAGAACCAACTCCACTGGTGTAACCCAAGAACCAACTCCATTCATGAGCCCCAAAAATCAACACCACTGGTGAGCCCAAATAATCATCTCCACTGATAAGCCCCAAGAATCAACTCCACTGGTGAGCCCAAAGAATCAACTCCACTGGTGAGCCCAAAGAATCAACTCCACTAGTGGGCTACAAGAATTAACTCAACTGGTATGGCCAAAGAACCAACTACAGTGGTGGGCCCAGAGAATCTACTCCACCGGTGAGCCCCAAGAATCAACTCCACTGGAGGGCCACAAGAATCACCTCCGCTGATGTACCCCAAGAACCACCTCCATTGATAAGCCCAAACAATCAACTCCACTGGTGTGCCCCAAGAATCAACTCCGCTGGTGAGCCCCGAGAATCAACTTAACTGGTGTACCCCAAGAATCAACTCCACTGGTGTACCCCAAGAATCAACTCCCCTGGAAGGCCCAAAGAATTAACTTCACTGGTGAGCCCACCGAATCAACTCCACTAGTGAGCCCCAAGAATTAACCCCACTGGTGGGGCCAAAGAACCAACTCCACTGGTGGGCCCCTTGAATGAAACTCCACTGGTGAGTACCAAGAATCATCTCCAGGGGTGGATCCCAAGAATCATCTCTGGTGGTGGGTCATGAGAATCAACTCCCCTGATCATCTGCAAGAACCAACTCCTCTGGTGGGCCCCAAGAATCAGCACCATTGGTGGACCCAAAGGACCAACTCCACTGGTGAGCTCCAAGAATCAGCTCCACTGGTGGGCCCCAAGAATTAACTCCACTTGTGGGTACCAAGAATCAACTCCACTGGCGATCCCCAAGCATCACTGCCACTGATGAACCCCCATGATTAAAATTCCACTGAAGAGCCCTAGGCACCCCGTCTGATACTGAATTACAGACTACAAAGCTACCTTGTGAGTCGACTGTTTTAGCAGAATTTGATATCAGTTTATCCATCATTTTAGATCAGTTGCGGATCTACAAAAATAAAAAAACAGTGTAAAACTTAAGAAACCAAAGAGCTTGTTCTCAGTATTGTTAGGTTCAGATAGGCTGGGTCCTGGGTTTTATTTCTATGGTTGGTGGAAGCCCCCAGTCACCAAACTCCTTATCAGTCTGAATCGATCTGAAAAATGTGTATTTTCTAGGTTATTCATGAAATTCCAATGTTTAGGCAATGGAAGTATCTGGGAAACACTGGAGAGTACTGGGAGGTGGATGTCTCTTCCGCATTCCTTGATGAGAAACTAAGTCCAGTTCACCAATTAATCCTTTGATAAATCATTCCAATCTGAACAATATGATTACTACCACTTATTTCTAGATCTAATTTTTCCATAGAGCATTGTGTGCCTCCCTAATGCTGCATCAAAGGCCTTTCTCTCATCCAGCCAAAACCCTAGTCTATACTGAAGAGAGACAAGGACCCGAAACAACTGTTTACAGATGGGTGACCTCCTCCTGGAGGAGTTTTGGCTTGGCTTAAATCCTCAGTCATGTTTTAAGGCTGGATTTCACTGAAAGTGTAGCTACCACTAGTTCCCCCCATTCATTTTTATGGCAGTTCTGAACATACCCAAGTGAGTGTTCTCAGCTATGTTTGGACCTCCCATAGAAATGTACTGGAGAGACCTCCACAAGCTCAGCCATCTACCTATTTTGTAAAGACAGCTCGCTCTTCTCATGGAGAAACAGATCCCCCAAGAGCAATAGAAATGTAGGAATATTAAAGGGATTTTCTGGGACTTTATGATTAATGGCCTATTCCTAAGATAAGCTATCAATATCAGAAGGGAAGAGGTCTGACCAATGGCTTACATTCTTTATAACTACTAGAAAGAGTGCTGTACATTTTGTCTCAACTGTGCCAGGTGCCACAATATACCATGGGTCAGTACCACGTGATTGGAACTGGGCTACATGTAGTACCAGGCATATTAAAGTCTAAAATCCACAATCCACAAGATATTGGATTGGGCATTCCACCGAATGTAGGTCCAACAACTACATAATATCAACTACAAATGGAAAAAAATCTAAAATTTAACTTTTATTATTTTCACTAGACAAAAAAAGAAAATTTGGAGCAAGACTGGCAGCACTCATCTCTGGATATGACAAATCAGCACGATAGTTCCACCCAAACTGGGTAGTTACCTCCATAGTATTTACCCCTTTGAAAACAGCAAAGGTATTTAACACCTTGTTAGACAACACATTGATATAAATGCATATAAGAAATAACAGAAGAAACCAATGTACATGAATTTAATAAATAATTTACCTGTAAGGTTCCTTTTATGAACTGCAAAATCAATCTAAAATTTGAATCGTGTGGTATAATGGATTGTGTCATTTGAAAAAATCCAAAAATGGCAAAACGAAACAACACACTAGGTGATATCCTGTGTTTTTTCGCGATTCTAATAAAAGCACAAAGAGGACGTAGCTGTCACATAAAGGCTGGTTCCCATGTGGAGGAACTAAATGCAATATGTGCAATTATACAACCAAAAAAGCTAAATTTGCTGACAGCAGTAATCAAAAAATCTTTAGTATCTATAGTTTCATGACTTGCAATACTGATCACATTGTATGTGCCAGTATGTACACAATGCCAACTTATGTACATAGGATGCACTATAGGCGAGGCCAAAATATGAATTTCACAACACATTGCCGCAATTAAAGCTGGAAACGTTAATTATTCAGGTGCAGCAAAATATTATGTGGAGCATCACTGCACCGATATAAGTAATTTTAGGTTTTATGGTATATAATATGCCAGGAAACCAGCTAGGGGTGGCGATTGGAGGCAGAAGCTTCTAAATCACGGAGCCCACTGGATTTTGCACTTACGAACCAGGTTTCCTATGGGTCTCAAATTCAGGAATGATTCAATGTATATATACTAGGTTGTCCTGTGTTTTGTGCTCATTGACAGTATCCAATGCTAAAAGTCAGTTTTGAGTTATAGTCGTGATATAATAGAGGGTCTTATAAACATGTATGCCTATGAAAATATATGTGATTTTTTTTAAAAAAAAACATATTTGTAATTTTTCAGATAACACAATCCATTTTACCACGATTCAAATTTTAGATTTATTGATTTTGCAGTTCATTAAGGACCCTAATAGGTAAATTATTTATTAAATTCCTATATTTTGGTTTCTTCTTCTATTATTTGTTATATGCATTTATATTAATGTGTTGTGTAACAAGGTGTTAAATATCTTTGCTGTTTACAAAGGGTTAAATACTAACTTTGGGTGGAAATATCAGCTGTTCTCAATCCAGAGAGATCCCGCCAGCATTGCTACAGAGGTTTCAGAGTGGGGGAGGGGGGGGTGGGACCGTCAGGCTCAGTCATACATCCCCCACACTGCATCACATCGGTCTGCATGACTGTCGTGATATAATAATTTAACGATGCATAAAGCAGGGGTGTAGCTATAGGATTGTGGGCCCTGGTGCAAAATTTCAACTTGAGCCCCCTACCCACAGACCAAGGCTGTGGACCGCTAGTTTTTAAAAACAAGTTCCCTACTTGGCATGACATTTTGTTGCGGTGTAGCGGAAAATTATTTCTACTTAAAGGGATTGTTTAATAGAATAAAATTCATTGTAAATGGGGCCAATGGTTTGTACGCTGAACGTCTAAAAGTATCAGGCAAACCATGGAGGTTTTTTTTTAGGGCCTTTGGGGCTGACTACCACTTTGGGACCCCGCAAACTCATGGATGGGGAACCTGGGCTGGAACGAGCGCACACATTACTTTAAAGGGGTTTTTAAACGTTTTAAACTTCGTGCCTTCAGCTAATTCAGAGATTGAATTTTTAAATCCAGGGGGGTGTCTCCCTCTCGCAGGGTGTCTTTCCTGCCAGGGGGGTGGGGCCTTGTCTCACAACTTCCTCCTCTCAGCAGGCTGTCTTTTTCCGCAGGAGGTGGGTCCTGCTCTCGCGACATTCTCCCCCCTCTCAGCAGGCTGCTCTCCTCCCGAGGGGGTCCTCCTCTCAGCAGGGCATGTTTTTTCCGTCAGGGAGGGGGTTCTCCCTCAGCAGGCGGGCTCTCCTCTACAGGCGTGCTTTCCCCCAGGGGGTGGGTCCTCTCTACAACTGCTCTCCTCCAGCAGG